>WNWK01006197.1:0-109101 GCA_009830355.1 Cherax destructor | reverse complement strand
TACACATTTATATTCCCTCTTTTCCTTCCATAACTGATCCTTCAACATTATTGCTACCCTTCCTTAGCTCTAACTCTCTCAGATACTCCTGACTTAATCCCATTTATTTCTACCCACTGAAACTCGCCTACCCTTCAGCTTTGTTTCGCTTGGGGCCAGGACATCCAACTTCTTTTCATTCATAACATCGGCAATCATCTCTTTCTTATCATCCGCACTACATCCACGCACATTCAGACAACCCAGTTTTATAAAGTTTTTCTTCTTCTCGTTTTTAGTAGATTTGTACAGGAGAAGGGGTTACTAGCCCATTGCTCCGGCATTTTAGTCGCCTCATACGACACGCATGGCTTACGGAGGAAAGATTCTTTTCCACTTCCCCATGGACAATAGAGAAAATAAAAGAACAAGAGCTATTAAAAAAAAGAAGAAAAACCTAGATGTGTGTATGTATATATATGCATGTGTATGCCAGTGTAGTGTGACCTAAAGTGTAAGTAAGTAGCTAGATATACCTGTTATCCAGCGTGTTTATGAGACAGAAAAAGACACCAGCAATCCTACCATCATGTAAAACAGTTTCAGGTTTCTGTTTCACAGTCACCTGGCAGGACGGTAGTACCTCCCTGGGTGGTTGCTGTCTACCAACCTACTACCTATATATATATATATATATATATATATATATATATATATATATATATATATATATATATATATATATATATATATTATATATATATATATATATATATATATATATATATATATATATATATATATATATATATATATAGATATATATATATGATATAAAGATTGAAATGTTCGTTATAAAAGGAGGTGTTGCAGTGCACATTTTCACAAGATATCTTATAACAATAATAAAATATAATGTAGTGTTTTCATTGACCATTTTCAGGAGTTTCAAATGTGAGCTAAGTCAATATGAGAGTAAGAGAAGGAAACATTAGATTAAATTTTCCTTCTCTTACTCTCATATTGACTTAGCTCATATTTGAGACTCCTGAAAATGGTCAATGAAAAACACTTACATTATATTTTATTATTGTTATAAGATATCTTGTGAAAATGTGCACCGCATTGCAAAACCGTCCATTTTATAAACGAACATTTCAATTCTTATGTTATTGCTCTGGGCACTAGAGGTCAGGGTGGTTTCAGAAATATTGACTCAGGCACCAGAGGGCACTATGAACTTTTAATGTATTGACCAGGTAACTTGAAGACACAGCGATCTTTCAGATATATTAACCTGGCACTAGAGGGAACAACGGTCTCAGAAATATTAACCTGGCACTAGAGGGAACAACGGTCTCAGAAATATTAACCTGGCACTAGAGGATATAACGGTCTCTTAAAAATATTGATTCTTGCACCAGATGGCGCTGTGGTCGTAGATATTATGATCTTGGTAGAAGATGCTGCATTATATTTCCAAATGTTAAGCACAGTTGTGTTGAGGTACAGAGTCGCAACTTCCAGGATGATGAATTAGACACATGTGCAACATCTGGGTATCTTTTACTCGTAGACCTTTCGCCATCCAGTGGCTTTATCAATACAGTACATGTAAATAATAGAACTATACACAGCAAACAGTAGATGAGGTAATCAGTCCCTCAGGCTAGACGCAGGTGATGAGCACCGTGGTCTTGAAGAATCTGAAGCACAGGCAGTAAGATTGGTGCTAAACGTCTACAAGTAAAGATACCCCAGATGTTGCTCATGTGTCTAATTCATCATCTTGTCGGTATTGAATACCAGTGATATACCTCCAAGACAGTGTTGTTGTGTTGATGATAGTGTAGACTGATCACAAGCCTTGAACTTTCCACGAGTAATACTTCCCCTCCCTAATACTAGTGGTATCATCCTTTCCTTAATACAAGAGGTACTTTTTCCGCCTTTCCCCAAGTCACTTTCCTCCTTAACACAGTAGGTACTGTCCATGCCTCCTACAAGTCGTAATTTCCCCACCTAACAGATGAGGTATTTTTCCCTGCCTCCCACAAGAGGCACTTTACCTCATGGCCACAAGCGGTGTTCTCAAGCAGCAATAACGAACTTAAGAATCTCGTTGCACAGTCAATAAGAAGAATTTGTCCTATTGTATACACACGAAAAGAAAATGCCATCTGTTTGATAGATTCAGAGGCGGTATCTGATCGTGCAAGTGCCCACGAGAGCGCTCTGAATATTACCAGGCAGAAGTTGTGGGCAGAAGTGTGGGTGTGCGCGCGCCACAAAGCACTTCTGCCGCTGCTGTCGCTGTTGTTGCTGCTGTTGCTGCTGCTGCTTGAATCAGTGCTCGGGCCAGTAGGGATCATACCCTCGACTCGAGAGAACGTGTCGTCGCTCGCGACCACCTCACAGACTTTCACTAGAACGCCTCCATGCTGGGGAAACTATGAGACTTGAAACTATAGTCAGAAGCCTCGCTGTTGATGGTGCCAAGTGCGTCCTGGCTTGCAACGAGTGCCAGGCGGAAATTGATGTGAAAATAAAGGCGTGAAAGGCGCCTCTCTCACCTGTAGAGTCTCGTGTACCTGACAGGGGACCCCAGTCATACCTTTTACTTACCCCTGAGTTAGTGTAGGCAATGAAAGCGAGTGTGATGTACGCGGAGAGCTGCTACGCCAGTCACTATGTAGAAATGAACACTGACTTACATATAAGCTTGATATTAAAGGTGAGAGGAGGCGAAGGATGGCGTGGAGGAGTGTCCCAGCTACTCCAGGTTCTCTGTACACAGGTAACTCTTGTCAATACACCTTGTCCAACACACCTGCTGCCCCTCAAGCCTCACATGCTTGACTCACACACTTACCTCACCCATCTACGTCACATACCTGCCCCAAACACCTGCCCACACAACTGTTTCCCCCTCAACTGCCTCACACACCTGTCTCGCATACTTCATGCCCACACCTGCCTCACATACCTGCCCAACACACCTACCTCACGCGCCTTCTCTGTACGCCGGTCTCACACACCTGCCTCACACACCTGCAACCTTCTCCTCACCCCACCATACCTGTCACTCCAGCTTCCCTCTTTATGGTCAAATACATAATTGTATAATTCAGCTACAGGAAGCAGCTATGCTTGTGCTGTACCGTCTCAAGTTACAAATTCTTCCTATATATTTTATTTAAATATCAAATAACAATAACACTTTTTACCCACTCTTCAAATTCATTCCATTGTTTCACTACCTAGTAAAAAAAACTTTCTAGTGTACTTTAAGAAATCATCTTTGTCAATTTTTTTTTAATATTCGTTAATGATCGTATATGTGGTAATCGCATTTTTATTTTCCTCCTATCAACCAAAAATGGCATTTTTTTGTTTTTATCTTTTCAATCAGTCGTTGTAATTCTTATAAGATCTCTTAGCTCTTGGATTGCACTTTAACTCTTGAACTACTCTTTAACTCTTAGATTGCTCTATAACTCTTGGACTGCTCTTTAACTCTTGGATTGCTCTATAACTCTTGGACTGCTCTTTAACTCTTGGATTGCTCTTTAACTCTTGGACTGCTCTTTAACTTTTCTTAAGAGTCTGATATTTAATTCACGTGTTTATAAGTGGGCACCACACAGGTGCTGCGATACATATTCCAATTTTGTTAAGTGTTTAAGCAGTGGAAAGGGGATTAGGTCAGCGCAGAGCGCGTACATGTGCTCAGGAATACTTTTCCGCGTACAAAGAGAAGTCAACAATTTGCAACATGCGTTGCAAGCAGCGTTCCGGGAGAATTTTTTTTTCGATCTATGTTTTTGAGAGTTTTTGTTTTTTAATTGTTGATATATGTAGCATTTAAGTTTCACAGATTTTCGCTTATGATCTCGTGGAAATTTTGTGTCAATATTAACTCCTGAAGTATTGTCTTCAGCTGCCAAGTTTCAGGATTTTGTCACACTGTAATTTTCATGCGGCCTAATTTCGTTCTCTATCATTTCAGTTGCCAGACATTAATCTTCACTGACTTCCATCACCCATCTTCCACTTCGTTTTACTGTAATGTTAGTCATTATCCTGCATAAAATTTCTTGCGTTATATTCAGGTATATTAATATAGTTTTCTACTTTTTTTTCCCGGTCAAGTAATTTATAAATAATTTAGTCATTATAGTGGCAAGTGCCGGTACTTGTGGCACTCCGCTGCTGACACTTTCCCATCAAAAGAAAAATATCTTTCTCTTTGTAACTTGCATTTTCATCACCAAAAAAAATATATAAATATTGCAATAGGTTTTCTCTCATTCTTCACATGTTCTGCTGTGTCCAAATAAGTCTTTTATCGAAACTCTATCAAACGTTTTGTTTTCAATTCTAGTTTAATACAGTTGGCCAATCCATAACTTTCCTGAAAAAATTCTGTGATTTTTTTTTCACCGTTGAATTTATAGGTTAAGATTAGTTATTCCATCTCAACTCATTGCAAGGGCCAACCTTTTCTAAGGTACAGTAGACCTCCAGTTACGACCCACAACAGTAGCTAACACTCAGGTACCTATTTACCGGTAGGTGAGCAGGAGCAACAAGTGTAAGGAAACATGCTCACATCTACACCTTCCCAGGATCTAACCTGGGTTCTCTGGTTGTTAGCTGAAGATGCTGCAGCTAAGTCATAAGCCACCTTCTCCGATAAAATAGCTTAATAGCTCTGATATACAGGAATATGCTGAATGTAAACTTGCTTGTTTACCAGTTAGTAGGTTCCTGATCTGCAGTTTACCAGTTAGTAGGTTCCTGCTCTGCAGTTTACCAGTTTGTAGGTTCCTGCTCTGCAGTTTACCAGTTTGTAGGTTCCTGCTCTGCAGTTTACCAGTTAGTAGGTTCCTGCTCTGCAGTTTACCAGTTTGTAGGTTCCTGCTCTGCAGTTTACCAGTTAGTAGGTTCCTGATCTGCAGTTTACCAGTTAGTAGGTTCCTGCTCTGCAGTTTACCAGTTAGTAGGTTCCTGCTCTGCAGTTTACCAGTTAGTAGGTTCCTGCTCTGCAGTTTACCAGTTAGTAGGTTCCTGCTCTGCAGTTTACCAGTTAGTAGGTTCCTGCTCTGCAGTTTACCAGTTAGTAGGTTCCTGCTCTGCAGTTTACCAGTTAGTAGGTTCCTGCTCTGCAGTTTACCAGTTAGTAGGTTCCTGCTCTTCAAATGTGTCTTCCACGTTTGTTAAATGGCTTTCTCTGGTATTTCTGCAACACCAGTTGACCGAGTGGCTCACGACTCGCCATGGGTTGAACCCCCACCCGTTCTGTGGTTTGTTAGCACATTATGTATTAATCGTTATGTATTAATCTACCTTCTTGTATTGTGTGTGTGTGTACTCATCTGTATGCATTAATGTATTTGTGGCTACAGGAATCGAGCCTTAGCTCCTGAGCCCCCGCCTCTCATCTTGCCGCTCGTCAGATTCAGTTCCTCCTAACATCGTAGGCATTATCGTACCTGTGTGTGTGTATGTGTACTCGCCTATACGTACTTGCAATATTTACAAAACTTCCTCCTCAGCTCCTGGCTTCGCCTCTTTATTTGCAGTTGTGGACATTATTAATAGGCTACTGGCTCTTTATGCCCTGTCGTACCTACTCTTGAAATTGTGTATGTTATTTGCTTCACTAACATCATCATCTTGCTCATTCCGCTTGTTTATCACCATAAAACTGAAGAAATATTTCCCAACTCCCTGTGGCTTCTTTGTATTTTCAGTTTCCATCTGTGTTCTCACTCCTGTGCCTCTCGCTTCTGTTCAGCAATGTCTCTTTCTGTTATGGCAAGTGTCTTGAGCATCATGTACGTCGTAACTATGTCTCCTCTAATCCTTATCTTTTCTATTGTCAGGTTCAGTTCCTTTAGTGTCTCCCCGTAGTTCAATCACCTTTACTATGGAATGTTTCTGAACTTCTCAAGTTTGGAAACATGCTTGACCAGGTGTGTGCTTCATGCTGGTGCCGCATATCCTATAAAAGATATTATGTATGTCGTGTATATCGTCCTGAAAGATTTTTTTTTTAATGGTCCCTTAAGGCTGTCCCGAGATTTCCTAATCTCGCAAATGCTGTGTTGCTGTGTTGTGTTATACCGCTGATGTGCGCCTCTGGCGATATGTTTAATTTAGTGTTTACTCCAAGAGCTTTCTCCTTCGGGAATATTTGTAGTTTCTTATATTTAATACTGATTTCTGTCTCTGTTCTTGTTTCTGTCTTCCCAATTTGCATACTCTTCCTCTCACTTGTGTATAACTCCAGTAGCCTCGTGTCTGACTACCCTCGTAGCTTATCCAGGTCTTCCTCTCACTTGTGTACAACTCCAGTAGCCTCGTGTCTGACTACCCTCGTAGATTATCCAGGTCTTCCTCTCACTTGTGTACAACTCCAGTAGCCTCGTGTCTGACTACCCTCGGAAAAATAAACACATAAGCAGTATGTGATCCTTTATTGACAACGTTTCGCCCACGCAGTGGGCTTTATCGAGTCACAGACAGATCTACCTGGAAAATGATGTTGATGTTGCATTCGCAACATCAACATCAGAAACAAGAAACTCTCCAGCCTTGATGTAACATCCCTATTCACCAAAGTAAATACTACACAAGCTATCGATCTCTTGCGCAGGAAAATTGACGACTCGCTTGATCTTCCTCTTCCAGCCAGCGATTTCATCGACCTTGTTGAACTATGTGTGGGCTTTACATGTTTCTCTTTCGAAAACCAACTCTTTCAGCAAACTTTTGGACTACCCATGGGATCGCCACTTAGTGCCGTCCTTGCGAACCTATATATGGAACATTTGGAAGCCGAACGATTTTCCACTATTATTCCCTCTTCTGTCACCTGGCTTCGTTATGTTGACGACATTCTCATCATAACTCCCAGACGCTTCAACGTTCAAGCTCTCCAACACGAACTCAACCAGGTTGAGCCATCAATCCAGTTTACACTAGAAGAAGAAGTCGACAACACTCTTCCTTTCCTTGATGTTCTTCTCTGCAAAGCTGACCATGAACTTCGTTTTAAAGTCTATCGAAAACCTACCAATCAACACGATCTTCTCCACTTCTACTCTCACCACGACACCAAAATTAAACGTGGTGTAATTATAGGCTTTTTCCTGCGCGCACTCAGAATCTGCAGCAGTGAGTTCCTTGAAGAAGAATGCTCCCTCATTGAACAAGTTTTTCCAAACTTCACTATCCTCGTCACTTCATTAGAGACTGCAGACGACGGGCATTAAACATCTTCAACACACCCAGAGAAGACACTGCTGAGAAGAGATACATAGTCCTTCCCACCAACTCCATTTCCAAACAAGTTTCCAACATTTTTCTAAGACCTCATTCCGAGTATCCACCTCCACATCCACCACCATTAAGGACATTACCAGTAACAGACAGGAAAAGCTTCAATCCACGGCAGGGGTATACACAATCCCTTGTAATGGCTGCAGCAAATTATATGTTGGCGAAACATCCAGAGACCTACAAACACGCATTTCAGAACACCAGTACGCAGGCAGATCTGACGACTCAAGAAATGCCTGTGTTCAACACCGAAATTTACACAACCATTTAATCAACTACAGAAACGCAAGACTCATCGCCAGAGAAGACAACACGCAATACCGAAGAATCCTAGAATCATCACTCATCTGTATATCCAACAACTTCAACCAGAACAACGGCTTCTACAACATAGCTGAACCTATTGCCAAGAAACTTCTTCAACGCTATCCCACCTAGAACTCAAGAATGGTACACTGCAGGTCCTTTAAGTCACACTATGTTTTCAACTATCACACTACTTTTAAGACTCACATGCAGCTTTCTCCACCTGACCCAGCATTCTCCACCTGACTGTACCCTATATATATCTCCATGTTGCTCATTTTCCAGGTAGATCTGTCTGTGACTCGATAAAGCCCACTGCGTGGGCGAAACGTTGTCAATAAAGGATCACATACTGCTTATGTGTTTATTTTTCCATTGTGTCGGTATTTTATACCATTTATTTCCATCTGACTACCCTCGTAGATTATCCAGGTCTTCCTCTCACTTGTGTACAACTCCAGTAGCCTCGTGTCTGACTACCCTCGTAGATTATCCAGGTCTTCCTCTCACTTGTGTACAACTCCAGTAGCCACGTATCTGACTACCCTCGTAGCTTATCCAGGTCTTCCTCTTCTGTCTTTATTTTGTTCCATTTTTATTGTTTTCATTAGCTTAACACATTGGTAAACAATGAAAAATAAAACTGAATTCCCCTTCGGTAGATCATTTATATATATTAAGAACAGTGACGATTCAAGTACTGATCCTTGTGTGTGTGTGTACTCACCTATTTGTGGTTGCAGGGGTCGATTCATAGCTCCTGGCCCCGCCTCTTGACTGATTGCTACTAGGTCCTCTCTCTCCCTGCTCCATGAGCTTTATCAAACCTCGTCTTAAAACTATGTATGGTTCCTGCTTCCACTACGTCACTTTCTAGGCTATTCCACTTTCTGACAACTCTATGACTGAAGAAATACTTCCTAACATCCCTTTGACTCATAGGAGTCTTCAACTTCCAATTGTGACCCCTTGTTTCTGTGTTAGTTACCATTTTGTCCTAGGCACATGTCGATTAGACACTAGGCCTGTTGTATGTATGTGTGTGTGTGTGTAACGAAACACTTCGAAATGTTTCGGCCCCGCCGGGAATTGAACCCGGGCCCTCCGTGCGTGAAGCAAGAGCGCTAGCCACCATGCCATCGGGTGTGTGTGTGTATGTGTGTGTGTGTGTGTGTGTACTCACCTAATTGTACTCACCTAATTGTGGTTGCAGGGGTCGATACTCAGCTCCTGGCCCCGCCTCTTCACTGATCGCTACTGGGTCCTCTCTCTCCCTGCTCCATGAGCTTTATCATACCTCGTCTTAAAGCTATATATGGTTCCTGCCTCCACTATATCACTTGCTAGACTATTCCACTTCCTGACTACTCTATGGCTGAAGAAATACCTCCTAACATCCCTTTGACTCATCTGAGTCTTCAACTTCCAATTGTGACCCCTTGTTTCTGTGTCCCCTCTATGGAACATTCTGTCTCTATCCACCTTGTTTATTCCACGCAGTATTTTGTATATCGTTATCATGTCACCCCTAACTCTCCTGTGTGTGTGTTTTATGTGCGTGTGTGTGTGTGGGCGTGTGTATGTGTGTGTTTTGTGTGTGTGTGTGTTTTGTGTGTGTGTATGTGAGTAGTGTGTGCATGTGTGTATGTGTTTTGTGTATATATATATATATATATATATATATATGTATATGTATATATATATATATATATATATATATATATATATATATATATATATATATATATATGTATATATATATATATGTATATATAATATATATATATATATATATATATATATGTATATATATATATATATATATATATATATATATATATATATATATATATATGTATATATATATATATATATATATATATATATATATATATATATATATATATATATATATGTATATATATATATATATGTATATATATATATATATATATATATATATATATATATATATATATATATATATATATAAGTTAGTCTTGGTCTAGCCACTTTTCTTTCGACCAGATGACATGACTGAGGTTCGTCATATATATTTACGTGTCCCTGTGTGCAGTTTACGTCCACTGTATCATTGCTTAACTCATCTCACTTATCATTCTTACGTTGAAGAAATTCTTTCTAATTTCTCTGTGGCTCATTTGAGTGTTCAATTTCCAGCCATTTCTCCTTGTTCTTATCGTATCTTTGATAAGGAGATTATCTTTGTCTACCCTGTTTATGCTCCACTGTATTTTTTTTGTCGTGATTATATTTCTATTTTTTTCCTTCCTTCAGTGAAATGAGACCTAGTTTTTGCATTCTTCAGAGGTCATTCTCCTCAGGTCACGTACTAGTGTTAATGCTCTTCTTGGCACTCTGACGCTTCCTCTTGTGTTTTACTGGGTTTGAGTTTCACACTGGCATTGCATATTCAAGAATGGGTCGTATATATGAGACAGAACGTGTTTTTAACGTGTGTTTGCCTTGGTTCCTCATAGTTACTTTTTTAGACTCAGTGAGGCTGTTCTTGCATGTGTCTGGACAGCCATGTACCTCTATGTTCTCCCAGCTTCTGTCTCCGAGGTTGTAATCTCCAATTGTCATTAGATAAGATAAGATTTCTTCGGATTTTTAACCCCGGAGGGTTAGCCACCCAGGATAAGACTGTCTGTCTTATTTCCATTGGGGTCCTTAATCTTGTCCCGCAGGATGCGACCCACACCAGTCGACTAACTCCCCTGGTACCTATTTGCTGCTAGGTGAACATGACAACAGGTGTAAGGAAACACGTCGAAATGTTTCCACCCGCCGGGAATCGAACCCGGGCCCTCCGTGTGTGAAGCGAGAGCTCTAGCTCTCTGCTTCCTTTGCCATCTTACATATTGTTTATTAATGCTGCATTACTCTTATATTCTTGTGTAGGTCTTCCCCAATTCGGTGGCAGGTTGTACACGACAGAAATAAAATCTTTGGGAGCTTCTTTAATAAGTGAACCAGATACATAATATGAAAACGGATAGCAACCCGTAAGCATTTTTTTTTTCAAATACCAATTTTTTTGTATGTTTTACCAGAAGTGCTGCTTTTCTCACATGACTTTTTCTCTCCTCATAAAATATCTCCTTAAGCCAGTGAAAGGCTTCTGCCTCAAGGAGTTACAGATTTCTTTCCATTAATACTTCACATATTTTATTATAGAGTGTATTAGTAATCAGACCAGCTAGCTTGGTTTCTGTGTTGGCGCTGAGGGTCTTTTAACCTTTCATTAAATACCTGAATTATATATTAGTAATGGCATGTATGTTTGTGTACATTACGTTGAAATTACTGTCTGTTTAAATACTGGGAGGTTGGATATCGTCTGAGTTAGAAGAAAGGAGGTGGAGCATGGGGGATGTGGCAGAGTTTAATGGGGGGGGATGGAGGGCAAGGAAAGTGCTGAGGTTGTAACGATGGCTGTCATGTTGAGCCTCGTGAATGTATGCAGGTTTACCTCGGTGGAAGAGCTCTCGTGCAAGCCTGTCTGCTGCTGGTATGGTCTGAATGACCATGGGCTGAGTGTCTTCTTCTCTTGCTATGGAACGGAATATTCGTGGCAGATATCCGGCTACATTGTGGCTACATGGACTGGTGTGGCTTTGAAAGGAGGGTTATTGGTTGATTACATTTTCGATTTCGGAGTCGATGCGACTAATTCACGTATTCACCCTGTGTATGGTAGAAAAATAGTAAATTTAGGTCATTTGCTTAAATTGTCTGGTATCTTATTTTCATTGACCACGTACCTTAACATATCCCATAGGGTATTATACTATCTTTATATTTCTCAGTAACTGGAAAATCAATCACATAATATTCAGAAGTGTGACTAAGGGCTGGCCATATACTTTGCATTTAGTATGATCATCATCTGCCTGTCTGCCAAACTGTCAAAAGTACTTATAACAAAGACTAAACCTGGCTACTACAACATCAATCAATCTATTTAGTTGTCAGTGCTATGGTGATACCGACAAAGAGTGGGAAAGAACACTTGTGTATAGTTCAAGACATTTACTAAAGAAAACATTTCGCCACGAGTACCTTCGTCAATTAGGACTGGTAAAGCCACTTGTTGCGAAACGTCCTGAACTGTACACAAGTGTCCTTTTCCACAGTTAGTTTACATAGAAAATTGATTTGTAAATTTATTTATCTATCTTCATGTTATCATGATGAGTTGTAGATATACTCAGGCATTTGAGTATATTCCACTGACATGCGGTATTTAATTTTCTCCTAATATTATTCCTAATGCTTGACACATATATTCCTAAGTTATATTCTACTCATCCTTTCTTTGACAAATTTATCAACTTTATCATGACGGAGTAATCCAGAGAGTGATGAAATCCATAACAATTGTACATTAATTTCTTTGTCTCGGATTCCTTAATATCTATACCTGGCTTCTCCAATGAGCTTGTTATGAGAGTCAAGTGCCTTTAATGATGGCAAAGAATTAGTAATGATCAATGTGTCAGGCTCAGTGCCATAAATTAACTTTAGTGCCATTAGAATGACAAACAATTCTGTGTGTAGTGTAAAAGCTAATATGGAGATTCTTATGCCTAGCTAAACATGTTTGCTATTGTTCTTAACTAGGGAGGTGGAAACAAGAGCACCTGCCAGTTGACTCCTGCTTAAACCCATCAATGCATATAATTTGTGATGAATTATTACTAACAGTTAGACGAGAAATTTCTTCTTGAGCAGTTGTCTTTGTAAGTGGTTTAAGGAAGAGATTACTAGTAATTTTCTTCTTGGGAGGGGCTTTCAGGTATGTGATATTAAATGAACACAACTTCCATGGAGGGGTTCAATGCTCTTGTTGCTTAGATCTAAGTTAATTTACTTCTAAACATTTAACAGAATTTATGGTGACAGTTTGTGATTCATTTCTGCAAGATTTTAATACCATGTTCGGTGTTAATATCAGTAATCCAATCACTGATAAATCCATTCAAAGATAATAGGAAAATCAAACTCCATCTTCATATTAAAGACCTTGGCAGCATTAGGACAGTCAAGAAATACATCTGAGGGTTTCGCTTTGCATTAACTCTAAGGGAGAGAGAGCTTTCTTTACCTGACATTAGCATGGGCACAGCATAAGCAATTAAGAATCTAATATAGACTATGTATGTCACTGTTCTTACATTGATAATATAGTTGGGGTTGTAGCCAGCCACAAGTCTGAGAGCATTTATCTTATATTTGCGTTTCTTATTTAGATGTAGTATGGTGGATTATTGAAGGTCCGTCTACACCAAGATATCAGTACGATTTAACGTACTGGGTGCGGAATGTTGAAGATATGACCTTTTCATATCTTAGATGAAGATATGAAGAAGTCTAGTCGATTACATATTACTTAAATTCCATTAATAATGGTACTCATTTTATGAAATCTTTTATGGATCATAATGCCATAAGCATTGCTTATGTCATTATGCTTAGGTGAGGAGAACATTAAATAAGACAATAAATAACATCAGACTGAGAACTCTCAGCTGTTGTGTTCAACGGTACGTTTATTTAGTCTCACATATATAACTTGGAAGTAAACAAAGAAAAGTCTATTTGATAGATAACTTATTATCCAACTGAGTAGACTCCCACCGGTATTCGTATTGACTAGTCAACGTACAACAATGGATCTGTTTGTAATATCAAATGTAGATTGTAAATCACGAAATGGTAAAGCTAGTAGAGGAGTGTGCAGAAAAAAAGTGGTAATGCAATTCTGCAAACTTTTCCCGTCCTTAAATTCGTTGAGATGAGCTGAATGTAACTTATTCTTCTACATATTTTATCAAGTATCATTCTTTCAAATGTTTTTCAAGGACAACTAATTAGGGAAAATTGTTTGAATGTATCAAGTTTTTGTGACTTAGGAATAGTCACAATAAGGCTGTGGGTTCCGGGATTAGGAAGGATGCACTCAGTCTAACTGAAATTATACAGTGCTAAAATGAGTTCTCAGAGTGGTTGGTCGACCTTTATTAATATTAACAATGTCTAACTCATCCTCAGTCAAAGGTCAATCACTCTCACCAATATTTTGGCTCATGAAGTAAATCAATCTCAACCTTCATTTTCAGAAACACTTCCTAGACTTGTTCTAACATGAGATGAGAGATTTTCGTGCCTGGCTCGGTTATATATGTGGCAATTAGATTTTTCAAGTGGAAAAGGATGAGCAACATTACCACTTTTTTACTAGTTATTTAATTTATACCTTGCCAGACTAGCCTCAGATGTCTAGATGTATTCAATCCACTAACAAAAGATTCCCATTCTTCTTGCTTAAGGTTTAGCTGTATATTCCTTGTATTTTTTAGTTTAATTTGGAATGTGTTGGAAATTTACCCTACAATCACGAAATTCTTTACCAATCCTCCTCGTTAAACGCATTGCTTAACGTAGATGTGCGTCGTCACAGCACTATGATGGAGTTTGTTAATACTTACCGAAGAATATTTGTGTCCTCTCCTGCAGTTCCCTTGATCTGTGAGCAAGTTCCAAGTGCTAGCAGCTATATCATCATTAAATTTTTGTATGTCAGTGGGCTCGAGTGATTTCCTCCGTAGGGTTATGTGTGTGTGTGTGTGTGTGTGTGTGTGTGTGTGTGTGTGTGCGTGCGTGGTGTGTGTGCGTGTGTGTGTGTGCTTGTGTGTTCGTGAGCGCTTTTGCCTGTGTGTGCTTTTCTGCACGTGTGGCTACGTATGCGTTCCAATGTGTGTCTCATATATTTGTACTCACATATTCATAAGTAGCAGGAGCCGAGTCTTAGCTCCTGGCCTCACCTCTCCGCTAGCCGCTACTTGGTTCACTCTCCTGGCTGCGTGATTTCTATCATATCTATTCTTAAAGCTTTGTAAGGATCTTGCCTCTACCACTTTACTGGCTAGGTCGCTCCACTTTCTGACCATTCTAAGGTTAAACAAGTATTTCCTAACATCCGTGTGACTCATCTGTGATTTTTAACTTCCAACTGTGCCCTCTTGTACCTGATACCTGCCTCTCAAACAGACTCGCCCTGTCACTCTAAGTACGTTGTAAACATGTCTTCCTTGGTCCTTCTGTCCTCTTGTGTTGTCAAATTAGGTCCTTTAGTCTCTCCTCATAGCTCTGGGCCTAGTCTCGTAGAGATTCTATGCACATTATCCAGATTCTTTACATGCATTATCAGATTCGGGTTCCATACTGGGGCGGCGTACTCCAGGATTGACCTGACATTTGCCAAGTTTAGGTAGTGAATGATTCCTTGTTGAAATTACTGAATGTTACTTTAAATTTGCCAGTCTAGCATTAACAGCAGCCATTAGCCAGTTGATATTTACTTCAGATAAAATGTTCGAATTTATGCTCACCTCGAGATCATTTTCTTTCATGAAGGTTTGAAGCATTTTTCCTCTGAGCCTGTACTCTGTTTTCGGTCTTCTTTGCTCTTCCTTGATTTTCATAACTTTGCATTCGCTAGAGTTAAATTCTAAGAGCCATTTGTCAGACCAATCCTGCAGCTTGTCCAGATCCATTACCAGTCTTTCTTGGTCTGCTCCTGTTTGTACATCAACTGCGAACATGAACACCTCTGACTCGATTTCTTCTGTCGAGTCGTTTACATACACAAAAAACAGTACTGGTCCAAGTACTGACCCTTGTGGAACCTCACTCGTCACTCAGACCCGTCCCGACACCTCTTTTTGACAATAACGCATATTTTCTACTTGTTAAGTATACCTTAATCCACTGTAGTGCTTTCCTTATTACTCCTGCCTGATCCTCTAGTTTTGCACGAGTCTTTTGTGAGATACTGTATCGAACACTTTCTTCAAGTCCCAAAAATATTCAGTTCATCCATCTCTCTCTCTCCTGCCTAACTTTCGTTACCTTGTCATAGAACTAGCAAATTTGTGAGACAAGGGATGCTTTCTCTAACACCTTTCTGGCTGTGTGTGTACTCACCTAGTTGTGGTTGCAGGAGTCGATACTCAGCTCCTGGCCCAGCCTCTTCGCTGTCCGCTACTGGGTCTCTGCTCTCCCTGCTCCATGAGCTTTATCATACCTTGTCTTAAAACTATGTATGGTTCCCGCCTCCACTATATCGTTCGCTAGACTATTCCACTTCCTAACTACTCTATGGCTGAAGAAATGCTTCCTAACATCCCTTTGACTCATCTGAGTCTTCAGCTTCCACTTGTGTCCCCTTGTTTCTGTTTTCCCTCTGGAACATCCTGTCACTATCTACCTTGTCGATTCCCTGCAGTATTTTGTATGTCGTTATCATGTCTCCTCTAACCCTTCTGTCCTCCAGTGTTGTTAGCCCTATTTCCCTCAACCTTTCTTCATATGGCATTCCCCTGAGCTGTGGAACTAGCCTTGTCGCAAACCTTTGACCTCTAATTTCTTGACGTGCTTGTCCAGGTGTGGGTTCCAGACTGGTGCTGCATACTCTAGTATGGGTCTGACGTACACGGTGTACAGTGTCTTGAACGATTCCTTGTTAAGGTAACGGAACGCTAATCTTTGTGTGTGTGTGTGTGTGTGTGTGTGTGTGTGTACTTACCTAGTTGTGGTTGCAGGGGTCGATTCACAGCTCTTGGCGTGTGTGTGTGTGTGTGTACTCACCTATTTGTACTCACCTATTTGTGGTTGCAGGGGTCGATTCATAGCTCCTAGCCCCTCCTCTTCACTGGTCGCTACTAGGTCCTCTCTCTCCCTGCTCCATGAGCCTTATCATATCTCGTCTTAAAACTATGTATGGTTCCTGCTTCCACTACGTCGCTTGCCAAACTATTCCACTTCCTGACAACTCTATGACTAAAGAAATACTTCCTAACATCTCTTTGACTCATCTGAATCTTCAATTTCTAATTGTGACCCTTGCTTCTGTGTCCCATCTCTGGAACATCCTGTCTCTGTCCACCTTGTCAATTCCTCGCAGAATTTTGTATGTTTTTATCATGTCTCCCCTGACGCTCCTGTCCTCCAGTGTCGTCAGGCCGATTTTCTTTAACATTTCTTCGTAGGACAATCCCCTTAGCTCTGGAAATGGTCTTGTTGCAAACCTTTGCACTTTTTCTTGACGTTCTTGACCAGGTGTGGGTTCCAAACTTGTGCTGCATACTCCAGTATGGGCCTGACGTACACGGTGTACAGAGTCTTGAACGATTCCTTACTGAGGTATCGGGACGCTATTCTCAGGTTTGCCAGGCGCCCTTATGCTGCAGCAGTTATCCGGTTGATGTGCGCCTCAGGAGATGTGCTCGGTATTATACTCACCCCAAGATCCTTTTACTTGAGTGAGGTTTTCAGTCTTTGGCCACCTAGCCTATACTCTGTCTGCGGTCTTCTTTGTCCTTCTCCGATCTTCATAACTTTACATTTAGCGGGGTTAAATTCGAGGAGCCAGATGGACCAGGCTTTCAGCCTGTCGATGTCTCTTTGTAGTCCTGCCTGATCCTCATACGATCTAGTTCTCCTCATTAGCTTCACTTCATCTGCAATCAGGGACAATTCTGAGTCTATCCCTTCCGTCATGTCATTCACATATTCCGAAAATAGCACTGGTCCTAGGACTGACCCCTGTGGAACCCCGCTCGTCACAGGTACCCACTCTGACACCTCGTCACGTACCATGACTCGTTGCTGCCTCCATGTCAGATATTCTCTGATCCATTGCAGTGCTCTTTCTGTTATGTGTGCCTGATCCTCTAACTTTTGCACTAATCGCTTGTGAGGAACTGTGTCGAAGGCCTTCTTGCAGTCGAAGAAAATACAGTCTACCCACCTCTCTCGTGTCTTACTGCAGTTACCCTGTCATAAAACTCTAGTAGGTTTGTGACACAGGATTTTCCTTCCCTGAATCCGTGCTGGTTGTCGTTTATAAGCTTATTCCGTTCTAGATGCTTCACCACTCTCCTCCTGATAATCTTCTCCATGACTTTGCATAATATACACGTCAGTGACACTGGTCTGTGGTTTAGTGCCTCGTGTCTGTCTCCTTAAAAATGGGGACTACATTTGCCGTCTTCCATATCTCAGGTATTTGCCCAGTTGCAATGGATTTGTTGAAAATTGTTGTTAGTAGCACACACATCGTCTCTGCTCCCTCTCTAAGGATCCATGGAGAGATGTCCGGCACACCGCCTTTGAGGTATCAAGTTCGTTTAGCAGCCTCTTCACCTCCTCCTCGGTTGTGTGTATCTCATCCAGCACTTGTTGGTACAATCAATTGTTGGTGTACTCTCCTGTTCTGTCTTCCCGGAGTCCTTTCTGTCTCCACTGTAAATACTTCCTTAAATCTCGTGTTGAGCTCCTCACATACTTCTTGGTCGTTTCTTGTGAGTTCCCCACCTTCCTTCCTCAGTCAGATTACCTGGTCCTTGACTGTTGTCTTCCTCCTGATGTGCTATACAACAGCTTCGGGTCAGACTTGATTTTCGATGCTATGTCGTTTTCGTACTGTCGCTGAGACTCCCTCCTTATCTGTGCATACTCGTTTCTGGCTCTTCGACTAATCTCTTTATTTTCCTGGGTCCTTTGTCTTCCATCCTCTAGTGCACTTAGTTTTTGCCTCCCTACACCTTTGGGTAAACCAAGGGGTCGTTCTGGTCTTCTCATTATTACTGTTGTCCTTGGGAACAAACCTCTCCTCTGCCTCCTTGCATTTTGTTGTCACGTAGTCCATCATTTCATTTACTGATTTTCCTACCAATTTTCTTTCCCACTGAACCACCTGCAGGAAGTTCCTCATGCATGTGTAGTCTTCCCTTTTGTAGTTTTGCCTCTCCCATCCTACTCCTGTTACCCTTTCCACTTGTAACTCTACTATGTATTCAAAGCTCAGAACCACGTGATCACTAGCTCTGAGGGGAATTTAGTATGTAATGTCCTCGATGTCCGAACTACTCAGGGTGAATACAAGGTCCAGTCTTCCTGGTTCATCCTCACCTCTCTCTCTGGTAGTGTCCCTAACATGTTGATGCATGAGGTTTTTCAGTACCACATCCATCAACTTGGCTCTCCATATTTCGGGACCCCATGTGGCTCCAGTTTTTGCTTTCTTCATATTCTTCTCTTGGCCTCCAGTTCTATGGCGGGTTGTACATCACTGCAATAAGTACCTTGTGTCCCCTAGACTGAATTGTACCTACTATATAGTCTCTTTCGTCCATTCCTTTCGCTTCCTCAAGTCCCCATCGATTTTTAATGAGCAGTGCACCTTCTCTTTCCCCTCTGCTCCCTCTATCTTTCCTCAGGATCTGATATCATGGTGGGAAGATTGCGTTTGTTATCATCCCAGTTTGTTTTGTTTCTGTAAGTGCTATGATGCCACTTCTCACATTTATTTATTCCATCCGCATTCATATACCAAACCTTCAACTTCTTTTCTTAAACTGTGGTCTGGGGAGAACGTTGGGGTTGGGGGAGCAGGAGACCTGGCTGGGAACTATGGGGGGTTTCTGTGGGGGTAGAATGTGTGATGAGAGGGGTGGGGGCAGTGGGTACAGTGTGTGGATTTTGGGCTAGATTGTTTAGTTGCGTTTTGGTTGTCGTGGTTGAGGTCCTTCTGTAGGTGCTTCTGAGGGAGGTTGTATTTGCTCTTCTTCCTAAGTCTGGATTCTCCTGCTCATCTCCGTCTTTGCCTCTCTTTTCTCCTTGCGTCTTTGACCCTTTCTTTCAGTTTTTGCCTTTCTTCTTGTGTTCTGTCACAGTTGAGGTACACCCTCCGGTACATCAATATGTGCCTTAGTCGTGCTTTCTCCTGCAGTATCCTGTTTCTAGCTGATTCTGCCTTGAAAATCACTTTGGCCGTTTTTTTCCTCTTGCAAACCCTCCTATTCTCAGAAAATTTGTCAACTGGGTCATGTCATCCTCTCCTATTGCTTTCATGATAATTTCAATCGCTTTTTTCTCCTGTCTTCTTGCTTCATAAGTTTCCCCTTCAATTTCCTGGAGCTCATAAACAAAAACTGACCTCTCCCTTTCATCCTCCCACTGCATTTCTCTTTGCATTCCCTGAGTTGATTTAGTTGCTCCCATTGCAGCGTTTTTTTCGTTCAATCTCTTCTCTGTCTGATGTCCCTGTGCTCAGTGGTTTGTCATTTGCTCTTCTCAGCTTTTCCTGGGTATAGCTTTGCTCTTTCATTTTCTTCAGTCCCTTTATTAGTTCCTGGTGTGCTCCTCGTCTTTTTTCCGGGCTCCACAGTGGTCTGATAGGGCCTCTGTGCACAGTTTAACTCCTTTGTTCCCTACAGTTCCCTCGTTTGTAACTGATGTAGCAGTTCCCGATGTCATGCCTGTACTGCTCTTTGGTTCTTTGGACTGTTTCAGCTTTTTTAGTTCCTCTTCTAAGCTCTGTATCTTAGCTGCTACTGCTGTGACTTGTAGCTCCCATTTACTGCTCTCTGCAGCTATCCTCTCCATTTTCTTTCTAAGCTCTTCTAGCTTTCTTCCCTACTCTTCTACTCTTTTCATGAGCTCTGCCACCCAATCCTCCCTCCCAGGCTCATCCACCAGTCCCCTGGTTCTCCGTCCTGCTCATTGGCAACCCATGTTTTTTTGTCACCACAGAAGAAAAAATAATGTGTTTTCGTGTGGTCGATTGTGATGTGTATTCGTGAGTGTGTACTCACCTAATTGTGGTTGCAGGGGTCGAAACTTAGCTCCTGGCCCCGCCTCTTCACTGATTGCTACTGGGTCCCTTCTCTCCCTGTGTGTGTGTGTATGTGTGTATTCACGTAGTTGTACTCACCTAGTTGTGGTTGCAGGGGTCGAGTCACAGCTCCTGGCCCCCTCCTCTGTGTGTGTATGTGTGTGTGTATGTAGGTGAATAGGTGTGTGGAGGTGGTTGTTGGACAGTAGGAGAGGGGTGTATGTGTGTGTATGTGACCTGGTTACTTCAAGGCCACCACGAGGGGTGTGTGACCTGGTTACTTCAAGGCCACCACGAAGGGGGGTGTGACCTGGTTACTTCAAGGCCACCACGAGGGGGGTGTGACCTTGTTACTTCAAGGCCACC
Source organism: Cherax destructor (assembly GCA_009830355.1). NCBI lineage: Eukaryota > Metazoa > Arthropoda > Malacostraca > Decapoda > Parastacidae > Cherax > Cherax destructor. Next base: position 88,397 of record WNWK01006197.1, on the reverse strand, counting down.
ACCAGGGGTGTGTGTGTGTGTGACCTGGTTACTTCAAGGCCACCACGAGGGGTGTATGTGTGTGTATGTGACCTGGTTACTTCAAGGCCACCACGAGGGGTGTGTGTATGTGACCTGGTTACTTCAAGGCCACCACGAGGGGGGTGTGTGTGACCTGGTTACTTCAAGGCCACCACGAGGGGTGTGTGTATGTGACCTGGTTACTTCAAGGCCACCACGAGGTGTGTGTGTGACCTGGTTACTTCAAGGCCACCACGAGGGGTGTGTGTTTGTGACCTAGTTACTTCAAGGCCACCACGAGGGGTGTGTGTGTGACCTAGTTACTTCAAGGCCACCACGAGGGTGTGTGTGTGTGTGACCTGGTTACTTCAAGGCCACCACGGGGTGTGTGTGTGTGACCTGGTTACTTCAAGGCCACCACGAGGGGTGTGTGTGTGTGACCTGGTTACTTCAAGGCCACCACGAGGGGTGTGTGTGTGTGTGACCTACTTACTTCAAGGCCACCACGAGGGGTGTGTGTGTGTGACCTGGTTACTTCAAGGCCACCACGAGGGGGGGTGTGTGTGTGTGACCTGGTTACTTCAAGGCCACAACGAGGGGGGGGGTGTGACCTGGTTACTTCAAGGCCACCACGAGGGGGGGTGTGTGTGTGTGATCTGGTTACTTCAAGGCCACCACGAAGGGGGGGTGTGACCTGGTTACTTCAAGGCCAACACGAGGGGTGTGTGTGTGACCTGGTTACTTCAAGGCCACCACGAGGGGGGGTGTGTGACCTGGTTACTTCAAGGCCACCACGAGGGGGATGGTGTGACCTGGTTAATTCAAGGCCACCACGAACACTGTTACTATCGGGGAACAAGGACATTCCACTTTTTGTTTACTCAACAAAGGCGAGAGAAAATCAGGAAAATTATTCAGTTTGGAAGAAATTGTTTACGATGGCTCCTGACTTGTGCAGAGGTCACCAGATGGCTCCACATGGTTGATGTTTGTAGGGGCACATGCGTAAATATTATTACACATAAACTGTCTCCCTTAGAAGTAGCGACTTCCCGCTCTTCAAGTCTACTTTGATGTTCAAGTTCAAGCGAACATAAACCCCAATGTTCAACTTCAACTCTGACGTACATAAACCAATAAGAAAAAAAAAAATCGGCCGTCTACCAAATAATAATCGACTATTGAACATAATCACAACAAAAGTCGAATGAGCAGCGTCTGTTTATCTTTTTATCGAATACTGTACTTTAGTTAAAAGCTTATAAACAAATCTGCGAAAGTAATAATTCTTTGCGCCCATTTGCTCAAGTTTCAACATTAACTTAGTGTTTACTAAAGTCCTGAGGGTCACAAAGTTAGCGAATCCACAAGAGTTTGAGCGGGTGAGCGAATCTTACTTCTGCTGTACTTTTACCGCGGCGCCTGTAATAACAGCAGTCATACAACAACAACAGTAGGTTCTGTAATAACAGCAGTCATAGCAACAACAACAGTAGGTTCTGTAATAACAGCAGTCATACCAACAACAACAGTAGGTTCTGTAATAACAGCAGTCATACCAACAACAACAGTAGGTTCTGTAATAACAGCAGTCATACCAACAACAACAGTAGGTTCTGTAATAACAGCAGTCATACCAACAACAACAGTAGGTTCTGTAATAACAGCAGTCATACCAACAACAACAGTAGGTTCTGTAATAACAGCAGTCATACCAACAACAACAGTAGGTTCTGTAATAACAGCAGTCATAGCAACAACAACAGTAGGTTCTGTAATAACAGCAGTCATACCAACAACAACAGTAGGTTCTGTAATAACAGCAGTCATACCAACAACAACAGTAGGTTCTGTAATAACAGCAGTCATACAACAACAACAGTAGGTTCTGTAATAACAGCAGTCATACAACAACAACAGTAGGTTCTGTAATAACAGCAGTCATACCAACAACAACAGTAGGTTCTGTAATAACAGCAGTCATAGCAACAACAACAGTAGGTTCTGTAATAACAGCAGTCATACCAACAACAACAGTAGGTTCTGTAATAACAGCAGTCATAGCAACAACAACAGTAGGTTCTGTAATAACAGCAGTCATACAACAAAACAGTAGGTTCTGTAATAACAGCAGTCATACCAACAACAACAGTAGGTTCTGTAATAACAGCAGTCATAAACAACAACAGTAGGTTCTGTAATAACAGAGTCATACCAACAACAACAGTAGGTTCTGTAATAACAGCAGTCATAGCAACAACAACAGTAGGTTCTGTAATAACAGCAGTCATAGCAACAACAACAGTAGGTTCTGTAATAACAGCAGTCATAGCAACAACAACAGTAGGTTCTGTAATAACAGCAGTCATAGCAACAAAAACAGTAGGTTCTGTAATAATAACAACATAGTAACAAAAAGAACAGTACCTGCTGTAATAACAGCAGTCATAGTAATTACAACAGTAACTGGTGTAATAATAACAGCAGTCATAAAAATAACAGTAGCTACTATAATAATAGCAGTAGTCATAGCAACAATGACAACAGTACCTACTGTAATAATAACAGTAGTCACAGCAATAGCAATAGTTGCTGTATTAATAACAGCAATTTGAGTAATAACAGTTATAATAACAATTGTAAAAAAAGTCGTAACAGCAGTAGAAGCAGCAATATTAAAAATGTCTAAAGGTTAGCTTCCCGAAGCCTGGTGCCAGACCAGGCTGGTGCCAGACCTCACGCTGCCCAAAGCATGTATGAAGGGAAGGTGTTGAAAAGTCTTGGTTCCTTTACACTTTCTGAATTTTCACTAAGAGTTGTGTATCTCTACGTGTATATACACAGAACTGACTTTAATCCTAGCTTTACTTATAACATTATCCTTGACTTTGGTATTATTATAGTTACCATTATTATTATTATTATTATTATTATTATTATTATTATTATTATTTTTTTTTTTTTTATTATTATTGTTGTTATTATTAGTTACCATTATTATTATTATTATTATTATTATTATTATTATTATTATTATTATTATTATTATTAGCCATTATTATTATTATTAACCATTATTATTATTATTATTATTATTATTATTATTATTATTATTATTATTATTTTTTATTATTATTGTTGTTATTATTAGTTACCATTATTATTATTATTATTATTATTATTATTATTATTATTAACCATTATTATTATTATTAACCATTATTATTATTATTATAGCTGTTGGAATTATTGTAGCTACTTTTGTATTAATACATTTACTTCTGTTATTATTAGAGCTACTGCTGTTACTCCAGCTGCTGTTGTTATGACAGCTGCTGTTATTATTACAGCTACTGCTGTTACTCCAGCTGCTGTTGTTATGACAGCTGCTGTTATTATTACACCTACTGCTGTTACTCCAGCTGCTGTTGTTATGACAGCTGCTGTTATTATTACAGCTACTGCTGTTACTCCAGCTGCTGTTATTATGACAGCTGCTGTTATTATTACAGCTACTGCTGTTACTCCAGCTGCTGTTATTATGACAGCTGCTGTTATTATACACTACTGCTGTTACTCAGCTGCTGTTGTTATGACAGCTGCTGTTATTAAACAGCTACTGCTGTTACTCCAGCTGCTGTTATTATGACAGCTGCTGTTATTATTACAGCTACTGCTGTTACTCCAGCTGCTGTTATTATGACAGCTGCTGTTCTTATTATATTAGCTACTGCTGTTATTATTACAGTTGCTAATGTTAATGAATTAAGTTTAAAACTCTCGACTACGCGGGGTTATTAATCCTCCATGTAACCAGCATGTACTCAGATAAGTCGTAATGAACGAGGCTGCTAATGTGTGAGCTTAAGCTGGGCGGGAACTAGAGGTGTGTGAGCGTCCAGCGAGGCTGTGTGTGAGCGTCCAGCGAGGCTGTGTGTGAGCGTCCAGCGAGGCTGTGTGTGAGCGTCCAGCGAGGCTGTGTGTGAGCGTCCAGCGAGGCTGTGTGTGAGCGTCCAGCGAGGCTGTGTGTGAGCGTCCAGCGAGGCTGTGTGTGAGCGTCCAGCGAGGCTGCGTGTGTGTGTGTGTCCAGCGAGGCTGTGTGTGGGAGCGTCCAGCGAGGCTGTGTGTGTGTGAGCGTCCAGCGAGGCTGTGTGTGAGCGTTCAGCGAGGCTGTGTGTGTGGTGTCCAGCGAGGCTGTGTGTGTGAGCGTCCAGCGAGGCTGTGTGTGTGTGAGCGTCCAGCGAGGCTGTGTGTGAGCGTCCAGCGAGGCTGTGTGTGAGTGTCCAGCGAGGCTGTGTGTGTGAGCGTCCAGCGAGGCTGTGTGTGTGTGAGCGTCCAGCGAAGGCTGTGTGTGTGTGAGCGTCCAGCGAGGCTGTGTGTGTGGTGTGTCCAGTGAGGCTGTGTGTGTGAGCGTCCAGCGAGGCTGTGTGTGTGTGAGCGTCCAGCGAGGCTGTGTGTGAGTGAGCGTCCAGCGAGGCTGTGTGTGAGCGTCCAGCGAGGCTGTGTGTGTGAGCGTCCAGCGAGGCTGTGTGTGAGCGTCCAGCGAGGCTGTGTGTGAGTGAGCGTCCAGCGAGGCTGTGTGTGAGTGAGCGTCCAGCGAGGCTGTGTGTGAGCGTCCAGCGAGGCTGTGTGTGTGTGAGCGTCCAGCGAGGCTGTGTGTGTGTGAGCGTCCAGCGAGGCTGTGTGTGTAGCGTCCAGCGAGGCTGTGTGTGAGTGAGCGTCCAGCGAGGCTGTGTGTGAGCGTCCAGCGAGGCTGTGTGTGAGTGAGCGTCCAGCGAGGCTGTGTGTGTGAGCGTCCAGCGAGGCTGTGTGTGAGTGTCCAGCGAGGCTGTGTGTGTGAGCGTCCAGCGAGGCTGTGTGTGTGTGAGCGTCCAGCAAGGCTGTGTGTGTGTGAGCGTCCAGCGAGGCTGTGTGTGTGTGTGTGTGTCCAGTGAGGCTGTGTGTGTGAGCGTCCAGCGAGGCTGTGTGTGTGTGAGCGTCCAGCGAGGCTGTGTGTGTGGAGCGTCCAGCGAGGCTGGTGTGGTGCGTCCAGGAGGCTGTGTGGTGGAGCGTCCAGCGAGGCTGTGTGTGAGCGTCCAGCGAGGCTGTGTGTGAGTGAGCGTCCAGCGAGGCTGTGTGTGAGCGTCCAGCGAGGCTGTGTGTGAGTGAGCGTCCAGCGAGGCTGTGTGTGTGGAGCGTCCAGAGCGGAGGTCCAGCAGGCTGTGTGGGCAGGAGCTGTGGAGCGTCAGCAGGTTGTGGGGAGCGTCAGCGAGCTGTGTGTGGTCAAGGCTGGTGTGAGCGTCCAGGAGGCTGTGTGGGAGTCAGCAGGCTGTGTGTTGAGGTCAGCAGCTGTGTGTGGTCCGAGGCTGTGGTGTCAGCGGCTGTGTGGCGTCGAGGCTGTGTGTGTGAGCGTCAGGAGGCTGGGAGGTCCAGGAGGCTGGTGGGTCAAGGCTGGTGTGAGGTCCAGCGGCTGTGTGTGTGAGTCCAGGAGGCTGGTGGTGTTTCCAGGAGCTGTGTGGAGCCGCAGGCTGTGGAGCGTCAGCAGCTGTGTGGGTGGCGTCCAGCGTGTGTGCCAGGAGGCTGGTGGAGGCACGTTGAGCGTCAGCGAGCGTGTGGTAGGTCAGAGGTGGGTGAGCGTTGGTGTGTGTCCAGGAGGCTGTGTGGTCAGCGAGCTTGTGTGTGTGAGCGTCAGCAGGCTGTGGTGTGGTGTGGGGCCAGGAGGCTGTGTGGGTGTGTGCGCGAGGTTGTGTGAGGTCAGCGAGGCTGTGTGGAGCTGTGGAGGCCAAGGTGAGGTCCAGCGAGGCTGTGTGGTTCCAGGGCTGTGTGAGCGTCCGAGGGGGGTGGAGCGTCAGGAGGCTGTTGTGGGGCCAGGAGCTGTGTGTGTGTGAGGCCAGCGAGGCAGGAGTGTTGACCCGGCTGTGTGTGTGAGCTCCGAGGCTGTGTGGGAGCCAGGGTGGTGGAGCGTCCACGAGGCTGTTGGTGGTCCAGAGGCTGTGTGGGTCCAGGAGCTGTGTGTGTGGTCAGCGAGCGGTGGGTCCAGGAGGCGTTGGAGCGTCAGGAGGCTGTGTGTGAGCGTCCAGCGAGCTGTTGTGAGCGTCCAGGAGGCTGTGTGGCGCCAGCGAGGCTGTGTGGTGAGCGTCAGCGAGGCTGTGTGTGTGTGAGCGTCCAGCGGAGGCCAGGTGTGTGGTGTCAGCGAGGCTGTGTGGAGCGTCCAGCGAGGCTGTGTGTGGAGCGTCCAGCAAGGCTGTGTGGTGAGCGTCCAGCGAGGCTGTGTGTGGTGTGCCAGTGAGGCTGTGTGTGGTCCAGCGAGGCTGTGTGTGTGAGCGTCCAGCGAGGCTGTGTGGAGTGAGCGTGACAGGCTGTGGGTCAGCGCTGTGTGGTGAGCGTCCAGCGAGGCTGTGGTGGCGTCCACGAGGCTGTGGTGTGAGCGTCCACGAGGCTGTGGGGGAGCGTCCAGCGAGGCTGTGTGAGGTCCAGCGAGGCTGTGTGTGGTGAGCTGGCTCAGCGAGGCTGTGTGGGGAGGTCCAGGAGGCTGTGTGTGTGTGAGCTCAGCAGCTGTGGAGCGTCAGCAGCTGTGTGGTGTGGTGTGGTCCAGAGGCTGTGTGGAGCGTCCAGCAAGGCTGTGTGTGTGTAGCGTCCAGCGAGGCTGTGTGTGTGTGTCCAGGAGGCTGTTGAGCGTCCACGAGGTGTGGAGTCCAGGAGGCTGTGTGGTGAGCGTCCAGCGAGGCTGTGTGTGAGTGTCCAGCGAGGCTGTGTGTGGAGCGTCCAGCGAGGCTGTGTGTGTGTGAGCGTCCAGCGAGGCTGTGTGTGAGTGAGCGTCCAGCGAGGCTGTGTGTGAGCGTCCAGCGAGGCTGTGTGTGTGAGCGTCCAGCGAGGCTGTGTGTGTGTGAGCGTCCAGCGAGGCTGTGTGTGTGAGCGTCCAGCGAGGCTGTGTGTGAGCGTCCAGCGAGGCTGTGTGTGAGCGTCCAGCGAGGCTGTGTGTGTGAGCGTCCAGCGAGGCTGTGTGTGAGCGTCCAGCGAGGCTGTGTGTGTGAGCGTCCAGCGAGGCTGTGTGTGAGCGTCCAGCGAGGCTGTGTGTGTGTGAGCGTCCAGCGAGGCTGTGTTGTGGACGTCCAGCGAGGCTTGTGTGTGGAGCGTCCAGCGAGGCTGTGTGTGTGAGCGTCCAGCGAGGCTGTGTGTGAGGCGTCCAGCGAGGCTGTGTGTGTGAGCGTTCAGCGAGGCTGTGTGTGAGCGTCCAGCGAGGCTGTGTGTGGGGAGCGTCCAGCGAGGCTGGTGTGTGAGCGTCCAGCGAGGCTGTGTGTGTGAGCGTCCAGCGAGGCTGTGTGTGAGCGTCAGCGAGGCTGTGTGTGTGAGCGTCCAGCGAGGCTGTGTGTGGAGCGTCCAGCGAGGCTGTGTGTGAGTGAGCGTCCAGCGAGGCTGTGTGTAGCGTCCAGCGAGGCTGTGTGTGTGAGCGTCCAGCGAGGCTGTGTGTGAGCGTCCAGCGAGGCTGTGTGTGAGCGTCCAGCGAGGCTGTGTGTGTGAGCGTCCAGCGAGGCTGTGTGTGAGCGTCCAGCGAGGCTGTGTGTGAGCGTCCAGCGAGGCTGTGTGTGAGCGTCAGCGAGGCTGTGTGTGGAGCGTCCAGCGAGGCTGTGTGGTGAGCGTCCAGCTGAGCTGTGTGTGAGCGTCCAGCGAGGCTGTGTGTGAGCGTCCAGCGAGGCTGTGTGTGTGAGCGTCCAGCGAGGCTGTGTGTGAGCGTCCAGCGAGGCTGTGTGTGAGCGTCCAGCGAGGCTGTGTGTGAGCGTCCAGCGAGGCTGTGTGTGTGAGCGTCCAGCGAGGCTGTGTGTGTGAGCGTCCAGCGAGGCTGTGTGTATGAGCGTCCAGCGAGGCTGTGTGTGAGCGTCCAGCGAGGCTGTGTTTGAGCGTTCAGCGAGGCTGTGTATGAGCGTCCAGCGAGGCTGTGTATGAGCGTCCAGCGAGGCTGTGTATGAGCGTCCAGCGAGGCTGTGTGTATGAGCGTCTAGCGAGGCTGTGTGTGTGTGAGCGTCCAGTGAGACTGTGTGTGAACGTCCAGTGAGGCTGTGTGTGAGCGTCCAGTGAGGCTGTGTGTGAGCGTCCAGTGAGGCTGTGTGTGAGCGTCCAGTGAGGCTGTGTGTGAGCGTCCAGCGCCATACAACAGGATGGGGGTAGTTGCCATAGGAAGGCGCAGACACCTTATTTTGTTCATGGCTGCAGATATCATCGTCTGCAACGTCAGCTGCAGGTTTTTCACTGCCGCCTTCCCCTCACCCAATAGCAACACAAATGGAGATCTAGCTCTTGTCCCTTCAAATCCAATGTCACAACCAGTAGTAAGCCACCCGTCTCTTTTAATATCTTTATTGTCAGGTAATTATACAGGAAATTAGGTTAATATACTTCAGCCTAAAAAAAATTCCGGACCTAATCTAACTTAACCTAATCAATCCTAGTAAGGAATAATAAATAAAATTTACGTGAAATTTAATTTCAAACATGTAGAAATGCACGAATGGAAATTCGTGTGACACTGGCTGTCTTAATTGGAGAGCAGGTCAATATACATGGCGACCAGGGGACAATTTTCATATTCTCTACAGACAGTCTACCCCCTACCTCACCTATGCTATTTGTGCCTGGGGCTCCACAACGACAAATCACCTAAAGCCATTAATAACTCAACAAAAAGATGCAGTTCGAATAATCACACAAATCACACAATCCACAGCTAGACAACAACCACCATCCCCAATTTTCAAAGACCTAAACCTACTCACTATACAAAACATCCACTTGAACTACTGTGCAATCGACATTTACAGAACAATCAATTCTAATATAAATCCTGACCTGAAGCGCTTTCTTGACAGTAGCAATAGGACCCATGGACACAATACCAAACACAAAAATCTCTATGACTTATCTCATGTCAGGTTAAATTTTTTCAAAAACTCAATGTACATAAAAGGACCCAGAATCTGGAACACTCTGCCAGAAATCTCCAGAATCACTGACTCAACTAGCATTTTTAAAACTACAGTTAGAAAACACCTTATCTCCTTAACCTATCCCAGCCCATCATAAATACATAGTATCGTTCCATTCATAGTTACAAAAAATTCATTTGCAATTTGGAATCCAACGTCATTTGCGGAGAGTGTGTATACAAATGCATACACAAATAACCCGCACACACAAAGAAACTTATGACGACGTTTCGGTCTGATTTGTACCGTTGACTAGTCCCACTAACACACGAAGTTGTAGGACCGAAACATCGTCATGAGTGTCTCAAATGTGCGGGTTATTTATGCATTATTTCGGTCATGGAATTATGCCATTTTATTCAAACGAAATTCTTCATGATTATGTGGTGCTGCCACAGCTATAAACTACATGAAAAAAATACCAGTCACTGGAACTGAACTGGAAGTCCGCATCAGGTGTCATACAAAGGTATGTAACCCGATTCATCAATTCCCTGAGCGCTATCATGTGCTTACACACATATCTTCAGAGGAATCCCTCTGAGGATGTGTGTGTAAGCACATGAAAGCGCTCAGGTTTTATTTCCTGTTTTCACTGTGGTATTTTTTATCATATTTGCAATCACGCGTTTTATTGTGATTTCTTCCCTAAGACTACATGTATGAAACTACAGACGGTTTAATTATGTATGACGTCATACGGTCATAACTTGGATGAGGCCAGACGCTGATCTACACAAATTATTCAGAAATACTAAAATGGCCTCTGAGAACATGGTTAGGTCGATGCTTCGGCTCAACTAGTAATCAACAAAATTATATTTGACATTCGAATATAGTTTTGGTCTCTCACTCAGACGTTCAAAACCTCTTGTCCTATCATGGGAGGTTTCAAAGAATTGGATCTGACTTCCTTTCCTCGGATCGAACCTGACTATCTCTCATTCCACAGAGTGCCGCATAACCCCTACGTATTTAACGCTTCAACGTGAATGCTATAATAATAGTAGTAATACTACTACTACTACTACTACTACTACTAATAATAATAATAATAATAATAATAATAATATCAATATTAATAAATAACCCCAAACGGGGACCGTTAAGTGGTTACCAGAATTATTTTTCTTGATTTTCATCCAACTTGTGTATTACGCTCAGAGCTCAAGAACATTTCATCCGATGAAGTTTAAAATTTAAACGTTTGTGTACGGTAACGAGGACCAGATTCTAGGAACAATTGTTATGTGCAGGTACCCTAGGATCAAAGTTATTAAAAGCATTCCCAGCATCCTGGAATGCCTGGGATAACTTGAAAAATCCTCAGCGGTGGAGCTTCAAGCGTTCAAACAGATGTCACCTAATTCGACAACGGTGGAGAGTGAAATTCAAGTTTATAGGAGAAGATTTGACCATTTTATGTGTAAAATTGTGTGATCTTTTGATTCCCATTGAATTATCACCATCAAAATATATGCATCTACCTGCTCTGACTGACTCCAGTATTTAAAGTCTGATGCAGCTAACAGCTTAGCTTGTGTATGGGCAAATATATCAATGCAATAAATGTTTTTTATACTTGGAATCATTCAAATAATTTTATCAAATTGGACTATCTGAACAAAAACTCTTATTGGATCACAGAAAATTTTAAATCTAATACGACTGTGAAAAGAAAATGGACAGATATTAAAAAATCGCTCTTCGATATCGTTAGTTGAGTGAACCCTTAAATGTCAGAGCCGTCCCATTGTTAGTTACGTTATTTTCATCCCACCCAAGATTTGCACGTATAACTTCAGAGTGCCTTATCCAATTGATTTCAGATTTGAACCCATTGTCAACTATTACTAGCTGAAGGCTCGTAGAGCAACTGACATGTGCTCTCTGCTCATTCTTATATAGACTGTTCCCGTAATTTATTTCTATGAGTTTGCTTTAAATAGTCTCTTTTGGAGTGGCCTCACAATTTCTTTTATGGCCGAGTGATTGACTTGCATTCTTATTGTCTAAACTCTCTCTCTCTCTCTCTCTCTCTATATATATATATATATATATATATATATATATATATATATATATATATATATATATATATATATGTCGTGCCGATTAGGTAAAACTGGTCAATTAGCAAGAACTCATTTAAAATTAAGTCCTTTCTAAAAATTTCTCTTATACGTTTGAAGATATATTTTTTTCATTAATGTTAATGTAAAAAAATTCAATTTTGCACCAAAAAAATCTTAGAAAACTTACCTAACCTTATTATAACAAGCGCAATTTAATTTAGCCTAACCCAACTAAATATATTTTAGATACGTTAACATTAATTTAATAATAAACAAACACAATGAAATATATTTTTTTCGTTATGTTCAGAATGATTTTGGCGAAATTATTGCATACACAAATTTTCACTTGTCTTATATGGCAAGGTGAGCATTGCTATTTAAGCCAAAATCGCAAGTTTTACCTAATCGGCAAGACATATATATATATATTATATATACACACACACACACACGAGTGCAGGCACTGTACCTCCCACCTCCAGGACTCAAGTCCGCCTAACCGGAGAGAAAGAGGGAGAGAGAAAAATCACAGTCAGCAGGATTCAAAATCAAGTCAAGGAAGGTTGGCAAGGTTCCTCAAGTGACGCTGTACACCACTCAGCCACCCATGCCGAGGCGTCTCCAACGTTAACAATTATTTTTTGTTATTGTATTCACCATTCTTAATATTTATGTATATTATAAAAACCTATGGTTGTTAGGTAACATATATCACGGACTCTTCAGACTTAAATGGGGAAATTACTGATAATATGAATACTGAAACCTTACAGACAGTTAACTTAACATCACAGTTAACTTAACATCACAGTTAACTTAACATCACAGTTAACTTAACATCACATTTAACATCACAGTTAACTTAACATCACAGTTAACTTAAAACAACCAATTCGAATTTTGATCTGGATAAAAGGTTGAATTTAATTGGCTGGTGTAATTAATCAGAATTTATTCAGGAACGTCTCTCTTCTTCATTATTGTGTAGTCGACAGTATACCACGTAATTTCCAATTAAGTTGCATAAAAACTAGAAACTTCTACAGTAAATTACTTAGCGGTGTTAACGTACCTATGCATTATTCATTTATTGCCTGTGACTGATACTTCGCTGGATTTTGGTAAGGAAAAGAATATTTTTTTCCAGTAGTCGTAATTCATATACCAACAAGTATGTTTATAAGACCTAATATGCGAGTAATTGTTGTTGTTTTTATGTCGAGCGGAGACTCGGTTCTTTCCAAGGCCATGACAAGTGACAAGTGACTGATGAACTTCCGCTGAACGAGGCGTCTTCGCGATAAATTGCCATAAACCGCATGTCGTCTTATTATCGTAATTCATAGAAGAATTGATTTCTGAGATGCTTGAATCTAGGAGCGATTTCCAGCTTTCCATTGACATATAAGGGACCTCATCTTGAAGGTTGCACATGATCAATGGGTGTTCATGGAGTGTTCACTGAATGTTCAGTGAACGTAGATTGACAGTGTGTCAACATTCACACCCCGAGTCCGTAAGTATGTAATGGTAACAACAATGGTCTCATTGCTTGTGAAATCAAAAACTGCAGAAAGAAATGAACCAATGGCAGTAAATCATGAGATCTAAATTAGTGTCAAAATCATCTTTCAACGCACCGGCTGTGTCCCACCGAGGCTGGGTGTCTCACCGAGGCTGGGTGTCCCACCGAGGCTGGGTGTCCCACCGAGGCTGGGTGTCCCACCGAGGCTGGGTGTCCAACCGAGGCTGGGTGGCCCACCGAGGCTGGGTGGCCCACCGAGGCTGGGTGGCCCACCGAGGCTGGGTGTCCCACCGAGGCTGGGTGTCCCACCGAGGCTGGGTGTCCCACCGAGGCTGGGTGGCCCACCGAGGCTGGGTGGCCCACCGAGGCTGGGTGGCCCACCGAGGCTGGGTGTCCCACCGAGGCTGGGTGTCCCACCGAGGCTGGGTGTCCCACCGAGGCTGGGTGTCCCACCGAGGCTGGGTGGCCCACCGAGGCTAGGTGTCCCACCGAAGCTGGGTGTCCCACCGAGGCTGGGTGTCCCACCGAGGCTGGGTGTCCCACCGAGGCTGGGTGTCCCACCGAGGCTGGGTGTCCCACCGAGGCTGGGTGTCCCACCGAGGCTAGTGTCCCACCGAGGCTGGGTGGCCCACCGAGGCTGGGTGTCCCACCGAGGCTGGGTGGCCCACCGAGGCTGGGTGGCCCACCGAGGCTGGGTGGCCCACCGAGGCTGGGTGGCCCACCGAAACTGGGTGGCCCACCGAGGCTGGGTGTCCCACCGAGGCTGGGTGTCCCACCGAGGCTGGGTGTCCCACCGAGGCTGGGTGTCCCACCGAGGCTGGGTGTCCCACCGAGGCTGGGTGTCCCACCGAGGCTGGGTGTCCCACCGAGGCTGGGTGTCCCACCGAGGCTGGGTGGCCCACCGAGGCTGGGTGGCCCACCTAGGCTGGGTGTCCCACCGAGGCTGGGTGTCCCACCGAGGCTGGGTGTCCCACCGAGGCTGGGTGTCCCACCGAGGCTGGGTGTCCCACCGAGGCTGGGTGTCCCACCGAGGCTGGGTGTCCCACCGAGGCTGGGTGTCCCACCGAGGCTGGGTGTCCCACCGAGGCTGGGTGGCCCACCGAGGCTGGGTGGCCCACCGAGGCTGGGTAGCCCACCGAGGCTGTGTGGCCCACCGAGGCTGGGTGTCCCACCGAGGCTGGGTGTCCCACCGAGGCTGGGTGTCCCACCGAGGCTGGGTGTCCCACCGAGGCTGGGTGTCCCACCGAGGCTGGGTGGCCCACCGAGGCTGGGTGGCCCACCGAGGCTGGGTGGCCCACCGAGGCTGGGTGGCCCACCGAGGCTGGGTGGCCCACCGAGGCTGGGTGGCCCACCGAGGCTGGGTGGCCCACCGAGGCTGGGTGGCCCACCGAGGCTGGGTGGCCCACCGAGGCTGGGTGGCCCACCGAGGCTGGGTGGCCCACCGAGGCTGGGTGGCCCACCGAGGCTGGGTGGCCCACCGAGGCTGGGTGGCCTAAAAGGAAAAACGAAAGTTTCTCATTTTAAATTTAGTAATATGTACAGGAGTTAAAACATTTGGAAAAAATGGCTAATGGATGCTCATATTTCAGGGTTTTAGTTGAAGTTTAATGTTTAAGTTATTTAGTTTAATAGTTTAGTGTTCAATGAAGATTACCGAGAATTAATCTGTTCTCTTTACGTTAATCATCGCTTTACGATGGTTCAAGCTCGTTAATGCTCGTTAATGTTATATAGTTTGTTTACACAGTGTACAGTGAAGATGAGAGGTTCGTTCGTTCACCTGTTTGCTCTTTCATTTGTTCGTTTCCTTATTCATTCATTCATTCGCTCGCTCATTAGCCCGTCCGTTTCCTCATTCGCTTGTTCATTCGGTCGTTCGATAGTTTGATCATTAGCTCGTTAGCTCACTCGTGCCCTAGTTTGCTTACCAGTTTGTTCGTTCGTTGCTCCTTTGCACTCTTCGTTAGGAACTGTAGTTTACTAAGGCGAGTTTTCGTTGTGTACGTTTTGCGGGATTAAAAAAAAATATTGTTTGCGTAGAAATGCGGGAAAAATAAGTAAAGAGTGATAAGTGTAAGGGTGTCAACTTAAATATGGAAGATAGCAGCCAGTGGTTATGCCGATAACTAAACTACCAAGTAGCTGGAGAATATTTCCACTCTGGCGAGGCCTGGTCATGAACCAGGCTGCGGGGGCATTGACCTCCGGAACATTCTCTAGGTACACGCCAGGTATTGTCCCAGGTTTTCCCTTCCGGCTCGGCTGTCCGAGGGAAGGGTGGAAGAAGGAAATCGCTGTCCCTGAAGAAGTTACTGTCAATCCCTCAGTAGATATCACTGTGCCGAATGTCCAGGCCATACCTGAACCCTGACCAACCTACACCGGTGTCTTGACCCCCTCTCAAGTGCACTCCACTCCTGTTGTGAACCTCACCTATACCCCGGCTAACCCTGGCGCCTCTATCCACCCTCTTGGAAATCCTATCCCTACGGAATTCATGTTTATTTTTTCCCAGCTTAAGAATATTAAGGATACAGCCTGTTTTAAAGAGGCTGATAGCAACCGCTTCCATAGTCCAGTGTCAGTAAAAACAAACCATAGGTATTTGGACAGACTGAAACTTAGAAAAGACCCTGAAACACTTCGGATGTTTGGTCAGGTCGAGAGTGTTGCATATTTATACAGCTGTAGGATGTTGTCCAGAACAACCTCCTCAGTCTCCGGCTGTCTACTTCAGGTATTGTATCACCAGGTATGTTAACCCCTTACCATAAGATTTATTAAAGTTTTAATGGAAATGAATGTGAAATTACGTAGTATCCTCAAAGTAGGTGGACAGCTAGAGTCATTGTTGGTGTCTCATCACATAGCTAAGGTCTCTGACTTCCATCCTTGCTGACGGCCCCATCTTTCATACATTATTATTATTATTATTATAATCAAGGTGCCCCTCAAGGGAGGTTCCTTGACGCTGGTGAGGGGCTCTTGATCTAAGGAATTGGATCTGTGCTCCAGTTCCCTGAATTGAACCTGAATACCTTCAATCTCCTCACCCACATGCTGTATAAGCCTATGGGTTTAGCGCTCCCCCCATGATTATAATAATTATAATCAAGGGGAGCGCTAAACCCGTAGGATTGTGCAACGCCTGTGGAGGGGATGTGGAAGGCATTCAGGCTTAATTCAGGGAACCGGAGCACAGATCCAATTTCCTAAATCAAGAGCCCCTCACCAGAGTCAAGGAACCTCCCTTGAGGGGGACCTTTGACACACACTCCCTCTTTGACTTTTTTGTCAGCAACATATTTATTACACCAACTTTGATTATACTTCCTTCAGCACTCTTCACCGTCCTCGCTAACTCTACTTCCTTCAGCACTCTTCACCGTCCTCGCTAATTCTACTTCCTTCAGCACTCTTAACCGTCCTCGCTAACTCTACTTCCTTCAGCACTCTTCACCGTCCTCGCTAACTCTACTTCCTTCAGCACTCTTCACCGTCCTCGCTAACTCTACTTCCTTCAACACTCTTCACCGTCCTCGCTAACTCTACTTCCTTCAGCACTCTTCACCGTCCTCGCTAACTGTACTTCCTTCAGCACTCTTCACCGTCCTCGCTAACTCTACTTCAACACTCTTCACCGTCCTCGCTAACTCTGCTTCCTTCAGCACTCTTCACCGTCCTCGCTAACTCTACTTCCTTTAGCACTCTTCACCGTCCTCGCTAACTCTACTTCCTTTAGCACTCTTCACCGTCCTCGCTAACTCTACTTCAGCACTCTTCACCGTCCTCGCTAACTCTACTTCCTTCAGCACTCTTCACCGTCTTCGCTAACTCTACTTCAACACTCTTCACCGTCCTCGCTAACTCTGCTTCCTTCAGCACTCTTCACCGTCCTCGCTAACTCTACTTCCTTTAGCACTCTTCACCGTCCTCGCTAACTCTACTTCCTTTAGCACTCTTCACCGTCCTCGCTAACTCTACTTCAGCACTCTTCACCGTCCTCGCTAACTCTACTTCCTTCAGCACTCTTCACCGTCCTCGCTAACTCTACTTCCTTCAGCACTCTTCACCGTCCTCGCTAACTCTACTTCCTTTAGCACTCTTAACCGCCCTCGCTAACTCTACTTCCTTTAGCACTCTTCACCGTCCTCGCTAACTCTACTTCCTTTAGCACTCTTCACCGTCCTCGCTAACTCTACTTCCTTCAACACTCTTCACCGTCCTCGCTAACTCTACTTCCTTTAGCACTCTTCACCGCCCTCGCTAACTCTACTTCCTTTAGCACTCTTCACCGTCCTCGCTAACTCTGCTTCCTTCAGCACTCTTCACCGTCCTCGCTAACTCTGCTTCCTTCAGCACTCTTCACCGTCCTCGCTAACTCTACTTCCTTTAGCACTCTTCAGAGTCCTCGCTAACTCTGCTTCCTTCAGCACTCTTCACCGTCCTCGCTAACTCTACTTCCTTTAGCACTCTTCACCGTCCTCGCTAACTCTGCTTCCTTCAGCACTCTTCACCGTCCTCGCTAACTCTACTTCAACACTCTTCACCGTCCTCGCTAACTCTGCTTCCTTCAGCACTCTTCACCGTCCTCGCTAACTCTACTTCCTTTAGCACTCTTCACCGTCCTCGCTAACTCTGCTTCCTTCAGCACTCTTCACCGTCCTCGCTAACTCTGCTTCTTTTAGCACTCTTCACCGTCCTCGCTAACTCTCTTCCTTCAGCACTCTTCACCGTCCTCGCTAACTCTACTTCAACACTCTTCACGTCTCGCTAACTCTGCTTCCTTCAGCACTCTTCACCGTCCTCGCTAACTCTGCTTCCTTCAGCACTATCTTCATCGTCCTCAGCTCTCACTCTCTACTTCCTTTAGCACTCTTCACCGTCCTCGCTAACTCTACTTCCTTCAGCACTCTTCACCGTCCTCGCTAACTCTACTTCCTTCAGCACTTTTCACCGTCCTCGCTAACTCCACTTCAACACTCTTCACCGTCCTCGCTAACTCTACTTCCTTCAGCACTCTTCACCGTCCTCGCTAACTCTACTTCCTTCAGCACTCTTCACCGTCCTCGCTAACTCTACTTCCTTCAGCACTCTTCACCGTCCTCGCTAACTCTACTTCAACACTCTTCACCGTCCTCGCTAACTCTACTTCCTTCAGCACTCTTCACCGTCCTCGCTAACTCTACTTCCTTCAGCACTCTTCACCGTCCTCGCTAACTCTACTTCCTTCAACACTCTTCACCGTCCTCGCTAACTCTACTTCCTTCAGCACTCTTCACCGTCCTCGCTAACTCTACTTCAACACTCTTCACCGTCCTCGCTAACTCTACTTCAACACTCTTCACCGTCCTCGCTAACTCTACTTCAACACTCTTCACTGTCCTCGCTAACTCTACTTCCTTCAGCACTCTTCACCGTCCTCGCTAACTCTACTTCCTTCAGCACGCTTCACCGTCCTCGCTAACTCTATCATTCCTCTCAACTTACTTCTTCACCCTTCGTCTCCTAACTCTACTTCTTAGCACTCTTCACCGTCTCGCTAACTCTACTTCAACACTCTTCACCGTCCTCGCTAACTCTACTTCAACACTCTTCACCGTCCTCGCTAACTCTACTTCCTATCACACTCTTCACCGTCCTCGCTAACTCTACTTCCTTCAGCACTCTTCACCGTCTCGCTAACTCTACTTCCTTCAGCACTCTTCACCGTCCTCGCTAACTCTACTTCCTTCAGCACTCTTCACCGTCCTCGCTAACTCTACTTCCTTCAGCACTCTTCACCGTCCTCGCTAACTCTACTTCCTTCAGCACTCTTCACCGTCCTCGCTAACTCTACTTCCTTCAACACTCTTCATTGTCCTCGCTAACTCTACTTCCTTCAGCACTCTTCACCGTCCTCGCTAACTCTACTTCAACACTCTTCACCGTCCTCGCTAACTCTCTCTTCAACACTCTTCACCGTCCTCGCTAACTCTACTTCCTTCAGCACTCTTCACCGTCCTCGCTAACTCTACTTCCTTCAACACTCTTCACCGTCCTCGCTAACTCTACTTCCTTCAACACTCTTCACCGTCTTTGTTAACTCTACTTCCTTCAGCACTCTTCACCGTCCTCGCTAACTCTACTTCAACACTCTTCACCGTCCTCGCTAACTCTACTTCAACACTTTCACCGTCCTCGCTAACTCTACTTCCTTCAGCACTCTTCACCGTCCTCGCTAACTCTACTTCCTTCAGCACTCTTCACCGTCCTCGCTAACTCTACTTCCTTCAACACTCTTCACCGTCCTCGCTAACTCTACTTCCTTCAACACTCTTCACCGTCTTTGTTAACTCTACTTCCTTCAACACTCTTCACCGTCTTTGCTAACTCTACTTCCTTCAACACTCTTCCCTCCCCTCGCTGGTCTCTGCTCAACATATTACACTTTAGCACGCCCTGCCCTGCAGTGCTGTATGACCCTTACGGTTTTAGCGCGTGGTTATGATGATTATTATAATAATAATAATAATCAGGTCTCTGAGGAAAGAAATATCCTTTTCACTGGAACTAACACGACCAAAATGTCGTCAAAATTCCGGATTGGTGATAAACTGACGAGGGTAGAGAGAATTTCGAGTGACTTAATTGTAGAGCCTGAGCTGGTTGTTGTAACCTCCGCTCGTTGTGAGTGCAGTGAGTGCGGTGCACTTAATTCTGGACACCCTGATATTGTGCTAGATTCTGCCACCTCTTCCCAGTAAATTAATGAGTGAGAGAAAGTTTAATGGACTATATTACAATGAAACTTTCCAGGAGGAAAGTAATTAGGGATGTCGTCCAGAACTACTCAAGTTTGTATTCGTTAGATGGTGAGTGTGAGGGAAAAGTTTACTTGTATGTAAATAATATTGTGTGCATGTGAGTGTGACTATGGTGAGGGTCGTTTGAGTGTTGAAGCTCTTGTTTCATGGGAAGGCTGACCCCAGCACCTCCTACCGGCCTCTCCACACAACACACGAGTGGGTGAGTAGATGATCGGTTGAGTTACAAGTCTGGAGTTGTTTGTTTTTAGCGGGCTAGTGGAACCTCGAGGAATTTGACAGGGTGTTTGGACTTGGCAAAAAGTCTCTGTGACTTATTCTACCCCACTTTATCTTTAATTATGGAAATCAACGCAATGTATGTGTGATTCTGGCATTCCGGGAGCTGGGCTTTTCTGCCGGCTGGTCACCTCCTCGTATGTTCAAGATTCCCAGCCAGCTGGGTTCACCGCCTCATTACGGTGACTCAGGTCTGCACAGGTGTTCTACTAACACTGCCACGTGTGTTGATGTGCGATCTTCATAAGGGTTCATGCGTATTCTATCACAGATGTCACCATCAACTTTTAAAGTGAGTACCCGAACCTTCTGCTTGTTTGTTGTTGTTCATGTCTTTTCCTCGACTCACATTTTCATTCAGTGTTTTACTTTCTCAATGTCTGGCGCAACTGGGTTATTAATATTTTGTCTTTATTTTCATAATGTACGAACAGTCTTTGAAACTGTGAGTCTCTGGTTACCATTTACAATGAGACGTAGGTTTCCTTCATCAGACTCACTATACCATACCCATAGGCAATAATTATGCAGTTCAAATCCATCTGTGGATATTCTCAGTGCGGGGTTTAGAATGTTAAATAATAATACAAAAATTGAACCAAGCTCATCACCGTGTTTCTTAACTGTAGAGCTGGATAAGAAACCCGACAATACTTATCGCATCAGTGTGTATTACAGGATGGATAACAAGCTCACAATGGTTCATAGTTATACTATGTTACTCGTGCAGGAAATATTAAATTCATTTATTGCAGCTAGATTTTTCTCAACTCTGAATGAGGTATTGTGAACGTTATAAGAGATGAGAGGACCTCGTTTATATATTTTACAAGGAAATTCGTTGTCCTATGTTGTCAAAATGGAGTTAAGAGCCAGCGGCTCATTCTTACCAGAGTCTGTGTTAGCCAGGAGCCTCGTGCTGTGTGTCAGACGCCTTTGTAGAAATATTGCGGCAGCAAATGTAAATATTAAGAGAGCGGATAGGGAGAAATAGTATTAAATGACTGAGGATAGGTGAAAGCAAGAAAACAAGTACTCGGAAGGCGGCAGGAAGGCGGCAGGAAGGCGGCAGGCTTCCAAACCCTAAGTCGAGCTTAGAGATGAAGCAGTAGAAAGAAAAAAACCCAGTTCAGTGCTAAAGTTAGTAATATAATCAATGTTCATAGAAAAGCGGCCTTGAAATTTGTTCGCTCATGTAAGATTACTGACCACCCGAGAATCCTTACAACTTATAAGAACACAAAAGAAACGTTTTACTTCCCTGGTCTCCTCACTTGCTTAATATGCAAAGTCTTGTGGGACTTGTCAAAGAAACCGAGCCCTTCGCGTCACTGCAGAGTTGCAAGTTTTCTCGGAAATCAAAGAATCATTGGATAGTGTCGGTGTAGATCTTGTATGATAGTCACTCTTGAAACTTGTTATTAATGAACCATCAGTTTAGATACACTACGCTTCCATTACTAAAGTGTAACGAACACTTGTAAGTGTTCAATAATAACCCACAGGGAGGCAAACTCAGGAGACTGACTCATCTGTATATTTGCTCTTCTGCTGAAAAGGATCCCAGAAGGGGGTCGAAAATTCAGATCAATCAATCTCCTGAGTTTGTCTCCTTGTGAGTTACTGAGCATAATAAGCTTGTACTACTGCCTAGGAAATATCCACACTGTCGCTGAGACATTCCTTCAAAAATAAGTGTCGTATTCACATAGACGAAATAGTTAGTGACTGACTGAGCTTTGGAATTTAAGTGCAAAAATCTTGTTGGTAGTTTTGGAGAATCTTATAAGCAATGAATACATGACAGTGAATGGTAACCCCTACACTAGTCACACTGTTAACAATATTATTGCGATCCTTTCAGAGGGAGAGAGAGAGAGGAAGAGAGAGGAAGAGAGAGAGAGAAAGAGACAGAAAGAGAGAGGAAGAGAGAGAAAGAGAGAGAGAGGAAGAGAGAGGAAGAGACAGAAAGAGAGAGAGAGAGGAAGAGAGAGAGAGGGAGGAAGAGGGAGAGAGAGGAAGAGAGGGAGAGGGAGAGAGAGAGGGAGGAAGAGGGAGAGAGAGGAAGAGAGGGAGAGGGAGAGAGAGAGGGAGAGAGAGGAAGAGAGGGAGAGAGAGAGAGGAAGAGAGGGAGAGAGAGAGAGAGAGAAGAGAGGGAGAGAGAGAGGAAGAGAGAGAGAGGAAGAGAGAGAGAGGAAGAGAGAGAGAGAAGAGAGGGAGAGAGAGAGAGGAAGAGAGGGAGAGAGAGAGAGAGAAGAGAGAGAGAAGAGAGAGAGAGAGGAAGAGAGAGAGAGAGGAAGAGAGAGATTAAGAGATAGAGGGAAGAAGAGAGGGAGAGAGTGAGGGAGAAAGAGAGAGGAAGAGAGAAAGAGAGAGAGAAAAGAGAGAGGAGGAGAGAGAGAGAGGAAGAGAGAGAGAGAAGAGAGAGAGAGAGAGGAAGAGAGAGAGAGAGAGAAGAGAGGTATAGAGTGAGGGAGAAGAGAGGAGGAGAGTGAGGGAGGAAGAGAGTAGGTAGGAGGGAGGAAGAGAGAGGTAGTAGGAGTGAGGGAGGAAGAGAGGAGTAGGAGGAGAGAGAGGAAAGAGGAGTAGGAGGGAGAGGAAGAGAGGAGAGGAAAGGAGAGAGGGAGGAAGAGAGGAGAGTAGGAAGGAGGAGGGAGGAAGAGAGGAGTTAGAGATGAGGAGAAGAGAGGAGTAGGTAGGGAGGAGGAGGAAGAGAGAATAGGGAGGGAGGAGGAGGAAGAGAGAGAGGAGAGAGGAGGAGGGAGAAGAGAGGAGGAGAGGAGGGAGGAAGGAAGTGAGAGGAGGAGGGAGGAGGAGGAAGAGAGAGGTAGGAGGGAGGAAGAGAGGTAGGAGAGAGGAGGTAGGTAGGGAGGAAGAGAGGTAGGGAGTGAGGGAGGAAGAGAGGTAGTTAGGTAGGGAGTGAGGGAGGAAGAGAGGTAGGTAGGTAGGGAGGGAGGAAGAGAGGTAGGTAGGTAGGGAGGGAGGAAGAGAGGTAGGTAGGAGGAGGGAGGAAGAGAGGTAGGTAGGTAGGGAGGAGGAAGAGAGGTAGGAGGAGGGAGGAAGGAGGAAGAGGTAGGTAGGAGGAAGGAGGAAGAGAGGTAGGAGGAGGAGGAGGAAGAGAGGAGAGGTAGAGAGGAGGAAGAGAGGTAGGTAGGGAGGAGGAGGAAGAGTAGGTGGAGGAGGAAGAGAGGGGTGAGGGAGGAAGAGAGGTAGGAGGGAGGAAGAGGAGGTAGGGAGGAGGAAGAGAGGAGAGTAGGGAGGAGGAAGAGAGGTAGGTAGGAGGAGGAAGAGAGGGTAGGAGGGAGGAAGAGAGGTAGGAGGAGGAAGATAGGTAGGTAGGAGGAGGGAGGAAGATAGGTAGGTAGGAGGGAGGAGGAAGATAGGTAGGTAGGGAGGGAGGGAGGAAGAGAGGGAGGGAGGGAGGAAGAGAGGTAGGGAGGAGGAGAGAGGGAGGAAGAGAGGTAGGGAGGGAGGAAGAGAGGTAGGGAGGGAGGAAGAGAGGTAGGTAGGGAGGGAGGGAGGGAAGAGAGGTAGGTAGGGAGGGAGGGAGGAAGATAGGTAGGTAGGGAGGGAGGGAGGAAGAGAGGTAGGTAGGTAGGGAGGAAGAGAGGTAGGTAGGGAGGGAGGGAGGAAGAGAGGTAGGTAGGGAGGGAGGGAGGAAGAGAGGTAGGTAGGGAGGGAGGGAGGAAGAGAGGTAGGTAGGGAGGGAGGGAGGAAGAGAGGTAGGTAGGAGGGAGGGAGGGAGGAAGAGGGTAGGTAGGGCGGGAGGGAGGAAGAGAGGTAGGTAGGGAGGGAGGGAGGGAGGAAGAGAGGTAGGTAGGGCGGGAGGGAGGAAGAGAGGTAGGTAGGGCGGGAGGGAGGAAGAGAGGTAGGTAGGGCGGGAGGGAGGAAGAGAGGTAGGTAGGGCGGGAGGAAGGAAGAGAGGTAGGTAGGGCGGGAGGGAGGAAGAGAGGTAGGTAGGGCGGGAGGGAGGAAGAGAGGTAGGTAGGGAGGTAGGGAGGGAGAGAGGTAGGTAGGGAGGGAGGGAGGAAGAGAGTAGGTAGGGAGATAGGTAGGTAGGGAGGGAGAGAGGTAGGGAGAGAGGTAGGGAGGAGAGGTAGGGAGAGAGGTAGGGAGAGAGGTAGGGAGTGAGGTAGGAGGAGGTAGGGGGAGGGAGGTAGGGAGGAGGTAGGGAGGAGGGAGGAGTAGGAGGAGGTAGGGAGTGAGGGTAGGGAGGAGGGTAGGAGGAGGGAGGTAGGGAGGAGGTAGGAGGAGTGAGGGTAGGGAGAGAGGTAGGGAGTGAGGTAGGGAGTGAGGTAGGGAGTGAGGTAGGGAGTGAGGTAGGGAGTGAGGTAGGGAGTGAGGTAGGGAGTGAGGTAGGGAGTGAGGTAGGGAGTGAGGTAGGGTGGTAGGTAGGAGGAGGGTAGGGAGTGAGGTAGGGAGGAGGGTAGGGAGTGAGGTAGGGAGTGAGGAGGGAGTGAGGTAGGGAGTGAGGTAGGGAGTGAGGTAGGGAGGAGATAGGGAGGTAGGGAGGAGTAGAGGGTAGGGAGGAGGAGGGAGGAGGTAGGGAGGAGGTAGGTAGGGAGATAGGTAGGTAGGGAGGGAGGGAGGTAGGTAGGGAGATAGGTAGGTAGGGAGGGGGAGAGGGAGTGGAGGTAGGTAGGGAGGGAGAGAGGGAGGGAGGTAGGGAGTGAGGTAGGTAGGGAGTGAGGTAGGTAGGGAGATAGGTAGGTAGGGAGATAGGTAGGTAGGGAGATAGGTAGGGAGTGAGGTAGGGAGTGAGGTAGGGAGTGAGGTAGGGAGTGAGGTAGGGAGTGAGGTAGGGAGGAGGTAGGGAGAGGTAGGGAGTGAGGTAGGGAGTGAGAGTGAGGGAGGAAGGCAGGCGTGCAGGTCTGAGAATGATGTTAGTACTGACCATTTGTGCAAGTGAGACTAAATACTGCTATTCATAAGTCGGTGAATAATCATTCACCGTTGTTGAGGGACGTAGTTGGTCAACCCTGGCGCCGGACTTGGCACATTGAGGGCTCCACCTCCCCCCCCCCCTCACTCCCTCTACTGAAAATATAAGACAAATGTGTATTAAATTTATTATATTTTTATTAACAATTTTTTTTATCTACCCGATCACAATTCTTAATTAGTTTTAGATTCGGGGTCAAACTCGTTTCCTTCCACACACTGCTAGTGCTTTCTTGAGGATATTTGTTCTTGTTATCTTGCAGAGATACACGTGACTGCATGACTCTGATAACTGGTGATACGCCCCTCGCCCGCAACGGCTGTATAAACTATTAACAAATGTAGACAACTGTGCTGAATGCGGTAACACTTACCAGAGTGACCTCTTGTTGACCTCTGGCACTTGTATTACCAGGGTAAATATTCTGCTACACTTGGTCACTGGGTAAATGGAACTTGAAACATGATGATATAGGGCACCTTGATATGACACTTTGACAAGTTCTAGAACTTAATGGCCACACGTCAGCTCTTATTCTGACACCGCTAAAAACGTGTACTGAAATCTACGTTATACCAGGTATATTACAGCTGCACCCCAGCTGTAATATATCTGGGATAACTTGCATTTTTGGGAGTATTATCGCCACTTCTGCACGAGTGTTAATTAGAACTTAACTCCTGCTTCCTCAACAGATAAGAACTGTCGTAGTATCTCAATGTCACTGATTAGTCACAAGTAACATTTAATACTAGCACACGTTCTTGCTTGTTCCACGATAACAAGAGCTCAGACTCAAGGTGTGGCCCCTGGCTTAAGTCCATAGGGAAGCCACTAATAGTGCTTAAGTGTGTCTCAGTACTCTAGTGTGCGTCCCAGAAGAGACGTCATGGGCACACAAAATTGGACACGCTTGCCTTTACTAATCCGGCTCCCTTAAACTCGCGTCCTGGACTAAACATATTTTGATGTGTATTTTTTGGTGCTTACCAGAAACTACCTGCCAGGTAGTTCAACTTAGTGCCAACTTGCCCTGGACCTCTCTGTTCGAAGCACTGGTGCCAACGACTGGTGATGGTGAAAGTAAATGTTGGCCGTGAGAGAATGCCAGTCACTCTGACATTCATAATACTCAACAATGATCCGAAACCCAGAAAACAACTGGGTCTCAGACTCTGATCTTGCAGTGCACACCTGAGCTGGCACTTGACACTTAGCTCCCCTCTTGCTGAAAATGGTATAAAATACCGACTAGTTGAAGATTAACACACATGTGCAACAGTTGTGTATCTTTATTTGTGAAACGTTTCGCCCACACAGTAGGCTTCTTCAGTCAAAAACAAAGGGAGAAGGTGTAGTAGTGAAATAGATGTAATCGGTCCATCAACCTTTGAGAAAAAGCATTTGAGGTGGTCAGTCTCTCAGTCTGGAGAAGAGTTCAGCTCCATGGCTTGGAAGGATATCGTTCCAGATATCGTTCCAGACCATGGAGCTGAACTCTTCTCCAGTCTGAGGGACTGACCACCTCAAATGCTTTTTCTCAAAGGTTGATGGACTGATTACATCTTTATTTCACTACTACACCTGCTGCCTCTGTATTTGACTGAAGAATCCTACTGTGTAAGCGAAACGTTTCATCAAATAAATATACCCAACTGTTGCACATAACATAATCTTCAACTTAACTCTCCTCTAGGTAGGGGGAAAGGCCGCCCACGACATCTTAGGAGAGCTGTTATCCCCTTCTTATCAAGGAATACTCATTACATGAGCCTAATTATTTTCCCCTCGTCCACTACACAAAGACATGGAAAGAAAGTTGCTACACTTCCTCTAGAACAGTGTTGTCCAACCCTACACCCCTTGCTGGTGCCAGGAGCTTCAGCAGGGGGCACATCAACACTCCCTGGGATACAAAAGTATTTTATACTATCCTTTGGTAAAGTCAACTTCAAAAATTACATGTCAGAAAATTATCAAATATATTATGATTCAAGGTCAATAAATAATCAGAAAAAGCTCTTGTTCAAACCAACCAAGGTTCTGATCGCTCAGAAAACCGAACCTCACTTCAAATTACTCACAAGTAAAATGCAAAACCAGAAGTCTCGCTGAACTGTTTATTTTTTCTCCTAAGACTAAGTAATTCACATGTTTTGTTAAGAGAATTTATTTTTGTGTCCCTTTATATATATATATATATATATATATATATATATATATATATATATATATATATATATAATAAACAAAACTGTGACTAGCCGAGGATTCGAACCCATGTAGTTTTGGCCCTGACTCGTGGTGAGCGAAAATCACATGACGCCTTAACCCAATGGACCACACAATCCTACAAAAGCCAAGCACCCAGCAAAGCTAGGCAGGGCCAAAACTACATGGGCTCGAATCCTCGGCTAGTCGCAGTGTTTTCTGATTCAATACCACTCGTTCGTGGTCACAATATATATATACTGCTTGTGGAGGCTAGTACACCAAACGGAGATAAGAATGAAATTAGCTTAGTCACCCACACCACCGTATGTCCTCGGACCAAGAGTAACACACCTAGCTTGGCTGGGTGCTTGGTTTTTGTAGGATTGTGTGGTTCAGTGGGTTAAGGCGTCATGTGATTTTCGCTCACCACGAGGCAGGGCCAAAATTACATGGGTTCGAATCCTCGGCTAGTCGCACTGTTATTGATTCAATACCACGCGTTCGTAGTTAAAATAATATGTGGGGCTAGTACACCAAATGGGGAGTAGAATGAAATTAGCTCAGAGGCACCCACTCCACTATATGTCCTCGGATCACGGTAAAACACCTAGGTCTGCTGGGTGCGTGATTCTTGTAGGGCTGAGTGGTCCTGTGGGTTAGAGCGACATGTGATTTTCGTTCACCATGAGGCGGGCCAAAACGACATGGGTTCGAGAAACAGGCTAAGTTTTTTCAGAGTATGGTAGCGCGGTGGCACCAGCCTCTGACTGAGCCAGGGAAGCAGAATGCCAACCACACACCGGTCCCCCCACACCCCACCCCAAATGGGGTTGGGTGGAGTAGCCCATAGTTTGCAGATAGCATGAGGTAAAATAACTAACCGCTGGGAATAGGACATGTGACGTAAGAAGTTACATTGCACTAATGGATCATTTACATACAGAATGCAGCTAATGTGAACAACCTCTAACTAATGAAATAGAGAATGTTCAGGAAATACTCTCAATGTCAATTAATATACCAGTGTGAAATAACATATTCAGGTTTTTCTTTCTTATAACAACTGGGTAATGTCTGATTTTTAACACCATTACCATCATTATTATCCAGTATCATCCGCTAATATCATTATTATCATCCTAATTCAGTAAACCACTAAACTAGTTGCAATCACCATGTTGCAGTCAACTATGTGTACCTTGTACCGCTGTACCTAGACGGGTTAGGACCTTAATAAGTCACTCTGCATTTCTTTTGGGTTATCCTAAGATTATCACACATATGCACCCATACCTAAATAAACCCCCCATGACTACTTCCTTACTACTGATGTTATATCACTCAGGTTGCAGTCTGTATTGCAGCACACCATCTAGAGCACCTGTAGCATTACAATACCTGTATGCATAGGTAGCAGAGTGGGTTATACCGACGGTCACGGCCACGGACTTAACAAAATGTTATTTATTATATCGACGTTCACAACGGGCGTACCTTGATGTTCAGTTTGCAGACTCAGGTCAAACATAACTGAAACATCACGAAACCTCCTGACATAAGGAGCAATCCTGTGCTTTTGTATAACGTTGTTAAGGTTGTGCACAATGGACTCAACTAAATAATTATTGACTTTGTACAGCCCATAATTTAAGTTATATACAGCATTCCTATCATGTTTCAGGAGGGAGGACTCAATTATGTTTCTTTCTATGATGGAACTGTTGGGTACAATTATCTGGGCGGCAGCCCATCCCGGTGGGTGATTGCAAAAGCTGATATGGTTAAAGATTGCATTCGACACCTGGCCTGTCCTGATTGAGTACTGATGTTGAGATAATCTAGTTTCCAGAGATTTACCTGTCTGACCAATGTATGAGAGTGGGCAAATATATATATATATATATATATATATATAGATATATATATATATATATACATGCATGCTTGGCGCCTGGTGTTTAAGGATGGTGGTCCAATGGATAGAGTGAGGCGTACTTTGTTCAGTTCACACAGGGCTGGGTATATATATATATATATATATATATAATGTCGTGCCGAAAAAAAATGGTCAAAAGTTCTTTCTAAAATTCTCTTATACGTTTAAATATATATTTTTTTCATTTGTTACTGTAAAAATTAATAATATTGTACCAAAAGAACCTTAGAAAACTTACCTAACCTTATTATAACAAGCGCAATTTAATTTAGCTCAATCCAACTAAATATATTTTAGATAAGTTTACAGTAATTTAATAATAAACAAATACAATGAAATATATTTTTTTTCGTTAGGTTCAGAATAATTTTCGCGAAATTATTGCATACACAAATTTTCGTTTGCCTTATTCAGCAAGATCATTGCTATTTAAGCCAAAATAAAATATGAATTTGATATATTTCGTATGTTAATTCAATCAATTTTATGAGATGGTTATGTGTGCTTGGGAAAAATTTGGTTTTTAGTGCGCAAGCTAATACAAATTAGATGACCATGCTCTACACCATTCTGATACGAGGAATCAAGAATCCTTACCCTAGGTAGGCTGGGCCTTGTTTTGAAGAACCCCAACACCACCCCTGCCAACCCCAACACCACCCCTGCCACACACGCGTTGAACTGTCTGCATAGGATGATAGCAGTGTAACCCAGTGAGGTGGTCATGGCGTCCAGATGTATTAGAACTGTTACCTAATATTTGCAGCTTCATCAGCTTGAGGAGAACATAAGAATGGAGGAACACTGCAGAAGGCCTACTGGCCCATACAAGACAGGTCCTTATCAAAACCATTATCCCAAAACCACCCAAGAATTTGCTTTTGTACCCAAGTCACCACACAAACCCAGCTCCTTCCACTCGTATATTTGTCCAATTTTTTCTTAAAGCTACCCGAAGTCTTAGCCTCTATTGACCTTCTCGGAAGATTGTTCCACGCATCGCCAACTCTGAAAACCAATACATGTACTTACCTATGTCTTTTCTAATTCTAAATTTATCTAACTTAAATCCGTTATTTCTAGTTTTTACTTGATTCGATAACCTCAGTTTTTTTTTTTTTAATATCGCTTTTGTTTGTGCCTCCTTATCCATATACTTCAATGATCTCTCTCATTCTACGTCTCTCAAGAAAGTGACGATTCAAGGCTCTGTCTTATCCATATACGGTGAATAAACTTTGTCATATTCGCTGCACGTTCTCCAGTGAATTTATATCCATTCTGTAGTGAGGAGCCCAAAACTGATCTGTATAAGAAAAGTGAGGCCTTACTAGTGATGTATAGAGCTGTAAAGTAACTTTTGGACTCCTTTTACTTATATTTCTTGATATAAATTCCAGTAATCTGTTAGCCTCATTGCGCACACTTAGGCACTGTTGTCTTGGCTTCAGATTTCTGCTTACCATGACTCCCAAGTCTTTTTCACATTGTGTTCAAGCTGTACATCACCTAGTTTATAACTTCTAGGGTAATTTTCATTCCTAAGGACAAGTAATAATGTGGTCGCTATATCACAATGATAAACAGATTACAATAGCTTGGGCCAGTAGGCTTGCTGCAGTGCTCCTTCTTATATTCAATACACGTCACTGTCTCACCAATAAAGATACCCAACTGTTGTATATGTCTTAATATTCAACTTGTCGTTATTTTATTGCATATTCAGCAATACTCTCATAAACATGACTTGCTCAACTCACACCGTAAGTGAATTCATGCTAAGATTAATAGCTCATCACTGATTCACTGATATGTTAAAGCCTTGTCGTTAATTACTCTAGTGATCAGCATAATTAGTCTGCTGATCACTGACTACACAAGTTCTCAGCAAGTAGGATCATCACTTCGAAGCCTTGTGTTTAATTCAGAGCCATTCTCACTGATTGAGATCTTAATGTGATTAATAATGATGCAGTTATGCAGAAGGTAATTAGGTGCCGCTTACTACCAAAGTCAATTAGTTTAATTAACGGATCACAGTTTCCAGCTGTCTTAACTGATGGTGATCACTTGACCAAAGAGATATCCAATTAACACTCCCACCTCCACTATCAATTTAACCACCAACAACAGCTAGGTAATTAATAGTTTACTGTAGATTCATTTACCTGTAACTCCGATTATTAGTGACTGATGTCACGTTACTCTAATTGTAATCAACAGGCTAATGGGTTATATAAGTTACAGCAATGGCCATGAGACTGACGACTTTCCAATCATTACTCGTTCAATAATGACTTGTCATGGCAATCAAATTACTCGTAGTTATCGTAACGTAGGTGACACCCGACTTGCTGCTAAAAAAAAGTGACAGACCCTGAGTATGTGTGGGTAGAATCAAACTGTCCTTGCTGACAGTTGACTGTCTACTTAACCACACACCTGTTAATGAACCATTGGTGTTTACAGTCAAACTTTTCAACATCTGCTTAACATTCCACAGGTGAATAAGCTTAGGGGCAAACGCTGGTTATGATATTAAGGCACTTTGCATTGTTACTCAGCTGACAGACGTGACAGCAACTGTCACGCCTTCGACGGAGTAATGACTTGAAATTAATCATCTGAAAAAATTATTATCCCATCTGACACATTTAATGACATTCATTATCCAGCAGGTGCATGATGATAATAGTGATGAGTAGACCTACTCAGTGTAGCCCAGGAAAGAAAGTGGGCTCGAATGGAGTGGTGGCTATGGGTGCCATGTGGCCATAGACCCAAGGGGAGACAGGAGGTTGATCCCCCTCCATTCTAGACAAGTTGACGCTACCCACAAGGTGGTTATAAAAGGGGAACCACCCTTCATCCATGAACACACAGAAAATTCACGTCTCATCCCTGCGCTAAAGTGCTATACCGTGGACAACGGGGCCAATGAAGAGCCTGTCATTAAGGACCCCCTCCCCACCCCTAGAACAGTTATTAGAGGGCCAGGTTATCACTAGACATGGGATGATGACTCTGACAAACGCTTGTGAAGGTATTAATCATGTGTAGATAAGGATCATTGTGTGGTCTTGCTGGGAAGGAGTAATGAGGGTGATAAGAACCTTGAAGGATATAGACCACACATTCGCCCTCAGGTTGTCTCGTTATTCCGAAAGGCCGGTCACTCCACCAAGATACAACCGGTTTGGTAAGAAGATCCTGCCCTTGTAACAATACTAAACAAGCAGAGGGGCAAACCCATTCAGTGTCAGTCTATGGCAGGGCACTCAGCTCCCACAGTGGCAGTGGTTCAATCCCCGGCACAGGTGGAAACGTTATATCTTTATTTCTACATGTACAAGGTGTACAGTCCTAGCTGACATCAATGACATACTGCTGTATAGAAAACCGCTTGTTATGCAGAGCATTTCAGGCAAATTAGGTCAGTTTTGTCCCAGGATGCGACCCACACCAGTCGACTAACACACAGGTACCCATTTTACTGATGGGGAACATAGAAAACCTGTTTAAGGAAACGCGTTCAATGTTTCTACCCTTGCCGGGAATCGAACAGGACCCTCGCCGTGTGAAGCGAGAGCTTCACACTGCGTTATTGGGTGTTAGTCGACTGTTGACTCTTATCCTGGGGGACAAGATTAAAGGACCCGAATGGAAATAAGATAGTTCCCGATGACGGGTAAAAAATCAAACAAAATCCTATCTTAAGGCGGCTGAAGATTCTGCATGCCACATGTGTCCTTGAAGTAGAAAACTAGGACAAACGATCTTAATGCAAGACGAGCCACGGGAAACGGAAAGCTTCAGCTCAAGATCTTTCACACGTTCCCATATGTCATCAGGAACTATGCAATGTTGAAAGAGTAGCAATAGGGGAATTGAGAGGAAGTTTCCTCAAAGGTAGCGTGGTGACGCCAGCCAGTTCCTCTCAGAAATGATCAGAACTCAGGGACCCGTCGTCACCCACGCATCCCGTCCCCGGTCGTCACCCACGCATCCCGTCCCCTCAGCCATCCCCCATGTGAGGTAGTGGAGGTGGAGAGGACCTTTTAAGGCTTACAGAAAGCGGGAAACAGAATAATAGGAAATTTAATAGCCAGCCCTAAGCTACATCTAATCGCCGTTAGCAAATCATGTTTTATAAGAGATTACGTTGCACTAGTCAATAGTATGCCCATCCTGAGTGTTGGGGAAGGAAGGAAACACTTGTATTCAATTTTCCGCTGGGTGAGGAGGAAGCAGGAGAGCCTGGTGCCTGAAGAAAGGTGTGTGGTGGAGAAGATGCGTCTAGGAAGACGCATCCTGAAGCAGAGCTCGTGTGAGAGCTTGTCAGCGCCATCATCATAGGGAGCCTATCCGTCACCGCCCATCCTGCCTCCACCAGCACCTGCTGAATCCTGCCTCACCGATCGACCCATCCTGCCTCCACCATCGACCTCATCCATAGCCTCCACCATCGACCTCCCATCCTGCCTCCACCATCGCCCATCCTGCCTCCACCATCGCCCATCCTGCCTCCACCATCGCCCATCCTGCCTCCACCATCGCCCATCCTGCCTCCACCATCGCCCATCCTGCCTCCACCATCGCCCATCCTGCCTCCACCATCGCCTTTCCCCCATCTGCCCATCCTGCCTCCACCATCGCCCATCCTGCCTCACCATCCCCATCCTGCCTCCACCATCCCATCCTGCCTCCACCATCCCCATCCTGCCTCCACCATCCCCATCCTGCCTCCACCATCGCCCATCCTGCCTCCACCATCGCCCATCCTGCCTCCACCATCGCCCATCCTGCCTCCACCATCGCCCATCCTGCCTCCACCATCGCCCATCCTGCCTCCACCATCGCCCATCCTGCCTCCACCATCACCCATCCTGCCTCCACCATCGCCCATCCTGCCTTCACCATCACCCATCCTGCCTCCTCCATTATCCATCCTGCCTCCTCCATTATCCCCTCCTGCCTCTCCATGTCACCCTTCCTGCCTCCTCTGAGAGTCACCTTCCTGAGAGTCACCCTTCCTGAAGTCACCTTCTGGAAGAGTCACCTTCCTTGAGAAGTCACCTTCCTTGAGAGAGTCACCCTTCCTTGAGAGAGAGTCACCCTTCCTTGAGAGAGTCACCCTTCCTTGAGAGAGAGTCACCTTCCTGAGAGAGTCACCTTCCTGAGAGAGAGTCACCCTTCCTTGAGAGAGAGTCACCCTTCCTTGGAGAGAGTCACCCTTCCTTGAGAAGAGTCACCCTTCCTTGAGAGAGAGTCACCCTTCCTTGAGAGAGAGTCACCCTTCCTTGAGAGAGAGTCACCTTCTTCCTTGAGAGAGTCACCCTTCCTGAGGAGAGTCACCCTTCCTTGAGAGAGAGTCACCCTTCCTTGAGAGAGAGTCACCCTTCCTTGAGAGAGAGTCACCCTTCCTTGAGAGAGAGTCACCCTTCCTTGAGAGAGAGTCACCCTTCCTTGAGAGAGAGTCACCCTTCCTTGAGAGAGAGTCACCCTTCCTTGAGAGAGAGTCACCCTTCCTTGAGAGAGGGTCACCCTTCCTTGAGAGAGGGTCACCCTTCCTTGAGAGAGGGTCACCCTTCCTTGAGAGAGTCACCCTTCCTTGAGAGAGGTCACCCTTCCTTGAGAGAGAGTCACCCTTCCTTGAAGAGAGAGTCACCCTTCCTTGAGAGAGTCACCCTTCCTTGAGAGAGGGTCACCCTTCCTTGAGAGAGAGTCACCCTTCCTTGAGAGAGAGTCACCCTTCCTTGAGAGAGGGTCACCCTTCCTTGAGAGAGGGTCACCCTTCCTTGAGAGAGAGTCACCCTTCCTTGAGAGAGGGTCACCCTTCCTTGAGAGAGGGTCACCCTTCCTTGAGAGAGGGTCACCCTTCCTTGAGAGAGGGTCACCCTTCCTTGAGAGAGGGTCACCCTTCCTTGAGAGAGGGTCACCCTTCCTTGAGAGAGGGTCACCCTTCCTTGAGAGAGGGTCACCCTTCCTTGAGAGAGGGTCACCCTTCCTTGAGAGAGGTCACCCTCTGAGGTCCCTTCCTTGAGAGAGAGTCACCCTTCCTTGAGAGAGTCACCCTTCCTTGAGAGAGAGTCCCCTTCCTAGAGAGAGTCACCCTTCCTTGAGAGAGAGTCACCTCCTTTCCTTGAGAGAGAGTCCCCTTCCTTGAGAGAGAGTCACCCTTCCTTGAGAGAGAGTCTCTCCTTCCTGAGAGAGAGAGGTCGCCCTTCCTTGAGAGAGAGTCGCCCTTCCTTGAGAGAGAGTCGCCCTTCCTTGGAGAGAGTCGCCCTTCCTTGAGAGAGTCGCTTGAGGAGTCGCCCTTCCTTGAGAGAGGTCGCCCTTCCTTGAGAGAGTCGCCTTCCTTGAGAGAGAGTCGCCCTTCCTTGAGAGAGAGTCGCCCTTCCTTGAGAGAGAGTCGCCCTTCCTTGAGAGAGAGTCGCCCTTCCTTGAGAGAGAGTCGCCCTTCCTTGAGAGAGAGTCGCCCTTCCTTGAGAGATCGCCTTCGAGGTCGCCCTTCCTTGAGAGAGGTCGCCCTTCCTTGAGAGAGAGTCGCCCTTCCTTGAGAGAGAGGTCGCCCTTCCTTGAGAGAGAGTCGCCCTTCTGAGAGTCGCCTTCTGAGAGAGAGTCGCCCTTCCTTGAGAGAGAGTCGCCTTCCTTGAGAGGTCACCCTTCCTTGAGAGAGTCACCCTTCCTTGAGAGAGAGTCACCCTTCCTTGAGAGAGAGTCACCCTTCCTTGAGAGAGAGTCACCCTTCCTTGAGAGAGAGTCACCCTTCCTTGAGAGAGAGTCACCCTTCCTTGAGAGAGAGTCACCCTTCCTTGAGAGAGAGTCACCCTTCCTTGAGAGAGAGTCACCCTTCCTTGAGAGAGAGTCACCCTTCCTTGAGAGAGAGTCACCCTTCCTTGAGAGAGTGTCACCCTTCCTTGAGAGAGTGTCACCCTTCCTTGAGAGAGTGTCACCCTTCCTTGAGAGAGTGCCACCTTTTCTCAGAACAGTACACTGTTCAACTCTCTGCCAGGTGATCGCCAAGTCTCTGCCAGGTGATCGCCAACCTTCCGCCAGTTCATCGCCAGCTCCGCCAATCTCATCACAAGGCTGAACCAATTTAAACTAATTTGATGAACCTTGCCAGTGTGTGCCGAGAGGAGTCACACGGCCAGTTTTAGTGCCATTTCTGATGGTGCCACACCAGGAAAGAGAGGGACGGGTGCCACACCAGGAAAGAGAGGGACGGGTGCCACACCAGGAAAGAGAGGGACGGGTGCCAAACGAAGGTAGAGAAAGGTTGGGTGCCACAAGAAGGAAGAGACTAGGGATGCCACACCACTGTAGTGAGGACGAGTACCACACGAAGGAAGAGCCTAAGGATGGCACGGATGAGGAGAGGAGGTGGGTGCCACGGAGAGGGAAGGACGGGCCACACATGAGAGGACGGGTGCCACACAGGAGGACGGTGCCACATAAAGGACGGGGGCGACAGATGAGGATCGGTGGCCACGTAGAGGACGGGTGCCTCACAGAGGACGAGGTTCCTAAGGTAGCGACAGGCCACGATGACGTGCCTCATGTCAACGTGGCACTCGAGCGGTTAAAGTAGTACTGTGACGACAATAGTAGATACTGTCAGCGCCTCCCCGTCCATGTAGCTGCTGTAGACGACACTTCCCCTCCATGTAGCTACCGTAGACGACACTCCCCCTCCATGTAGCTACTATACACGACACTCCCTCCATGTAGCTACGTAGACGACACTCCCCTCCATGTAGCTACTGTAGACGACACTCCCCTCCATGTAGCTACTGTAGACGACACTCCCCTACATGTAGTTTACTGTGACGACCTCCTCATGTACTATGTAGCGACACTCCTCCCTCATGTAGCTACTGTAGACGACACTCCCCTCCATGTAGCTGCTGTAGACGACACTCCCCTCCATGTAGCTACTGTAGACGACACTCCCCCTCCATGTAGCTACTGTAGACGACACTCCCCCTCCATGTAGCTACTGTAGACGACACTCCCCCTCCATGTAGCTACTGTAGACGACACTCCCCCTCCATGTAGCTACTGTAGACGACACCCCCTCCATGTAGCTACTGTAGACCCTCTCCCTCCATGTAGCTGCTGTAAACGACACATTCCCTCTGTATAACTACTGTAAATGGCACTTCCCCTCAGTGTAGCTACTGTAAAATACACTCTCCCTCCGTGTAGCTACTGTAAATGACTCCCCCTACATGTAGCTACTGTAGACGACTCTCTCCCATGTAGCTACTGTAGACGACACTCTCCCCCATGTAGCTGCTGTAGACGACACTCTCCCCATGTAGCTGCTGTAGACGACACTCTCCCCCATGTAGCTGCTGTAGACGACACTCTCCCCCATGTAGCTGCTGTAGACGACTCTCCCCACGTAGCTGCTGTAGACGACACTCTCCCCATGTAGCTGCTGTAGACGACACTCTCCCCCATGTAGCTGCTGTAGACGACACTCTCCCCCATGTAGCTGCTGTAGACGACACTCTCCCCCATGTAGCTGCTGTAGACGACATTCTCCCCATGTAGCTACTGTAGACTACACACACCAACCATTTAATTTCTGTAGATAAAAGATTTTTAATTTTTTTTTTGAAGACACTGTTCCTCTACATTAAAAAAAAAAACTTTTTTCACAAGTTAAAATACTACTGATCCGAGGCAAATAATAATTCACTGGTCAACCAAAAAAAAAATAGTTGATAATGATATTTGAAGGTATTTAGGGCATTTTTGGGTTGCTGAATTCGAAAATGGCCTCAATTAACAGGGAGCTTAGCCATAACGCGGGTATTTGTATATGTAGTGACAATTTATATATATATATATATATGGTTTTAATAAAGATTAGAATTTTATTTTCAAATGATTTAATATTTAACGAAAGGAGTTGTATCAACAACGACCACCTGACAATACTATAAAGTATATTTTTTCCAGATAAACATTACTTCTTCACGAAGAGTCTGCTTAAACAATCCCAATGCTTTTTATTACATTTGTAGCGAAAACTCTTCGCAAAAACAAGGGGAAAAAATTACAGATTTTGTAAAACACGGTTATCTTGCTTATTTTGGAGTGGCGCCTGGAGAACAAGTCTTGGGCTCCCCGTATAGTTTGCAAAACCTGTGTAGAATTCTTACAACAGTGGAAAAATAGGCAACGGAAAAGTTTAAAGTTTGGTGTGACTATGATGTGGAGAGCCGAGAAACCACCATGACGACTGTTATTTCTGTATGGTGAATGTCAAAGGTTTCAATCGATACAAGAAAGTCAAGTGGATTGCAAGGAGACCTGTGCCACACATCGAATACGTTGCCATACCAGTGTTTACAACACTGCCTCACCTTCTGTTGTCAGATGTTGAAGAAACTCAGAGTTTAGGATGTAACACAGGTGACAGCAGTGGAAGTGAATATGAAGTAAACATTTCAACAGCCCAGCAGTTCTCCCAAGAACTCAATGATCTGATACGTGACCTCAGTCTGTCAAAGCAAACATCTGAACTTTCAGCATCCAGACTAAAAGAAAAGAACTGTCTACAACAAGGAGTTAAAATAACAGCTTATTGGACAAGAGAGGTTGAACTCCTTCTTTACTACAGCCAAAATGATGAACTTGTATTCTGCAATAACATCCCTGGACGTCTTTGAATGGGACTTGTATCGACCAGGAGATTGACAGCTGTTTACAGACAGCTCCATTACAAGATCGAAATGTGACTTATTGCAGAATTGTAAGAAATAAACATATCTTGCAACTGCTCACTCAACAAAACTGTGCTGATGATCAACATAGAAGAAAATCGTATAAACAACGTTTTCATACGCAGTAATTAGTGGTATGTGAATTATTTTACTGTGTTAATCTGTTATTATATAGAATAAAGTGCTAGTATGTATTACATGATTCGACTTTTGCATGATATAAAAAATTTCAATTCGATTTGTAAATTAGCCCCGCCTGATCAATATATTTTTCACATCTGTTAAATTCTCCAAATGGATACCAGATTTGTAAACTACAGCCAATCAAGCAAAACTGATGACATATTCGGAATCAGCATCGGAAACTTACCCTAAAATCGGTGTACTATCATTGTTGCTTTATTTATCATGTGAAATGTACATATATTGTGTGACTTTCGTAAATCTTGTTCCTCTAGTAATTTTCAAGAAAAAGATAATCTATTTTTTTTTTGGCTCTTGGTTAATAGTTTAAAACCTATCGCTTACACGAGGGTCATTAATGTGGCCCCGTAACTTTTTCACCACTTTACAAGAATACTTTAAGCCCTGTAAGTGAACACTTGACATATATACACAGAGATATATACCTCTCTATATATATCCTCTTTCAGTGTTTTCGTCCTTTTTATAAAAAGATATACATGGCATTTTTAGGCTTGTTATATTTTACAATTAAAGTTTTCAATGTAAAATAATTAAAAGTGAGCAATATTTCACTTGTTGATGTGACAGTTTGGATAATTAATCAGATAAATATTCAATTTGGATATGATTACTTTTCCATGGATAAAAGTTTATTATATGTTGCAATTAATGTTACTTGCAAGTGGAGGTGTTTTTATATACTTAGCCTTCTGTACTTTTTATGTTGTTGCAGAGAGAAGGTTGTCTTGCAGAACAATGTTGTTGCAGTGTGCAGAGAGAAGGTTGTCTTGCAGAACAATGTTGTTGCAGTGTGCAGAGAGAAGGTTGTCTTGCAGAACAATGTTGTTGCAGTGTGCAGAGAGAAGGTTGTCTTGCAGAACAATGTTGTTGCAGTGTGCAGAGAGAAGGTTGTCTTGTAAATCCACAGAGATATTTCGAGGTTCGCGAGGCACCTTCGGTATACTCTTTGAACACATGTACAACTAATGTGACATTTTACTGTGGCAACGTTTCGCTCTCCAGGAGCTTTGTCAAGCCGTTACGGCTTGGTTAAAAGTCTGTAGAGCGAAACGTTGCACGATAAAACCTCACATTAGTTGCATGTGTCCTTTTACCAAACATATTGTCGGTAATTTTCTTTTTATTTCTTCTATTCCAAAATATGAATCCTGAAACTAATAATTTCAACGTGATGTTTGTGACATCAGTGCATCTGTAACTGAGTCCTCTGACATCAGTGCATCTGTAACTGAGTCCTCTGGCATCAGTGCATCTGTAACTGAGTCCTCTGGCATCAGTGCATCTGTAACTGAGTCCTCTGGCATCAGTGCATCTGTAACTGAGTCCTCTGGCATCAGTGCATCTGTAACTGAGTCCTCTGGCATCAGTGCATCTGTAACTGAGTTCTCTGGCATCAGTGCATCTGTAACTGAGTCCTCTGGCATCAGTGCATCTGTAACTGAGTCCTCTGGCATCAGTGCATCTGTAACGAGTCCTCTGGCATCGCACCTGTAACTGAGTCCTCTGGCATCAGTGCATCTGTAACTGAGTCCTCTGGCATCAGTGCATCTGTAACTGAGTCCTCTGGCATCAGTGCATCTGTAACCGAGTCCTCTGGCATCAGTGCATCTGTAACCGAGTCCTCTGGCATCAGTGCATCTGTAACCGAGTCCTCTGGCATCAGTGCATCTGTAACCGAGTCCTCTGGCCTCAGTGCATCTGTAACCGAGTCCTCTGGCCTCAGTGCATCTGTAACCGAGTCCTCTGGCATCAGTGCATCTGTAACCGAGTCCTCTGGCATCAGTGCATCTGTAACCGAGTCCTCTGGCATCAGTGCATCTGTAACCGAGTCCTCTGGCATCAGTGCATCTGTAACCGAGTCCTCTGGCATCAGTGCATCTGTAACCGAGTCCTCTGGCATCAGTGCATCTGTAACCGAGTCCTCTGGCATCAGTGCATCTGTAACCGAGTCCTCTGGCATCAGTGCATCTGTAACCGAGTCCTCTGGCATCAGTGCATCTGTAACCGAGTCCTCTGGCATCAGTGCATCTGTAACCGAGTCCTCTGGCATCAGTGCATCTGTAACCGAGTCCTCTGGCATCAGTGCATCTGTAACCGAGTCCTCTGGCATCAGTGCATCTGTAACCGAGTCCTCTGGCATCAGTGCATCTGTAACCGAGTCCTCTGGCATCAGTGCATCTGTAACCGAGTCCTCTGGCATCAGTGCATCTGTAACCGAGTCCTCTGGCATCAGTGCATCTGTAACCGAGTCCTCTGGCATCAGTGCATCTGTAACCGAGTCCTCTGGCATCAGTGCATCTGTAACCGAGTCCTCTGGCATCAGTGCATCTGTAACCGAGTCCTCTGGCATCAGTGCATCTGTAACCGAGTCCTCTGGCATCAGTGCATCTGTAACCGAGTCCTCTGGCATCAGTGCATCTGTAACCGAGTCCTCTGGCATCAGTGCATCTGTAACCGAGTCCTCTGGCATCAGTGCATCTGTAACCGAGTCCTCTGGCATCAGTGCATCTGTAACCGAGTCCTCTGGCATCAGTGCATCTGTAACCGAGTCCTCTGGCATCAGTGCATCTGTAACCGAGTCCTCTGGCATCAGTGCATCTGTAACCGAGTCCTCTGGCATCAGTGCATCTG
Organism: Cherax destructor; assembly: GCA_009830355.1. NCBI lineage: Eukaryota > Metazoa > Arthropoda > Malacostraca > Decapoda > Parastacidae > Cherax > Cherax destructor. Next base: position 47,079 of record WNWK01006197.1, on the reverse strand, counting down.
TAACCGAGTCCTCTGGCATCAGTGCATCTGTAACCGAGTCCTCTGGCATCAGTGCATCTGTAACCGAGTCCTCTGGCATCAGTGCATCTGTAACCGAGTCCTCTGGCATCAGTGCATCTGTAACCGAGTCCTCTGGCATCAGTGCATCTGTAACCGAGTCCTCTGGCATCAGTGCATCTGTAACCGAGTCCTCTGGCATCAGTGCATCTGTAACCGAGTCCTCTGGCATCAGTGCATCTGTAACCGAGTCCTCTGGCATCAGTGCATCTGTAACCGAGTCCTCTGGCATCAGTGCATCTGTAACCGAGTCCTCTGGCATCAGTGCATCTGTAACCGAGTCCTCTGGCATCAGTGCATCTGTAACCGAGTCCTCTGGCATCAGTGCATCTGTAACCGAGTCCTCTGACATCAGTGCATCTGTAACCGAGTCCTCTGACATCAGTGCATCTGTAACCGAGTCCTCTGACATCAGTGCATCTGTAACCGAGTCCTCTGACATCAGTGCATCTGTAACCGAGTCCTCTGACATCAGTGCATCTGTAACCGAGTCCTCTTATGATGGTAATTCAAAGGCATTTAAAGGTGTAAGAGAGGAGTTTTAACCCAATCTAATGTTTCTTTTGTAGGAGCAAAGTATTCCGTAGTTGCGGTATACACCAGAATTTTTTTGCCTTTTCACAGTGGGAAACTTCATTCGTTAGTTAAAAATATTGCTAAAATTACCAAAGCACTCAAGGCTTTATAAAGACACTTCTCACAAAGTCTCAGTTTCGACTGACTTGCATTGAATAAAGGTCACTGGGATGTGTTTATATATCCGTCAAATATGTCCTTCCCTCCTTCTTCCCTATCCAACATTTGCTGTTTAATTTGTGTACTAATTCAAAAGAGCTCTACTAGTAACTGGTAAAACTGAGACATCACTTTGCCGCCAGAGAGCATCGAGCTTGGGCGTCAAGCAGTGGTGGTTTATGCAAACTTCCCATTTCTTTAAACAGTGAGCTAAATATCTTCGAACTGAGTAGTCTTTTTTTCAAGAAAACAAACTTTAATAGCTCATCTAGTAGTACATCTTTAGTTCTTGTGGCTTGAGGTTAATTTCAACTGCATGACGATGAAGATAATTATACAATTAGTTATGCATCAAACGCAATAAGCTCACAATAAACAGTTGATATCACAATATGCAAAACAACCACTGTGAAAAAATAGTGAACTTCCAAGCGCTTTCGTGATTTCTCACATTATCAAGGACCTGATATTGTTAGAAATCCCGAATGCGCTTAGAACCAAGTTCACTATTTTTTCACAATGGTGGTTTTGCATTGTGTATAATATGTAAGGTTATATATTTTAACCCCTCAAGGGAGGTTCCTTGTCGCTGGTGAGGGGCTCTTGATCTAGGGAATTGGATCTGTGCTCCAGTTCCCTGAATTGAGCCTGAATGCCTTCCATATCCCCCCCCCTCACAGCGCTGTATATGTCTGTGGGTTTCGGGAGAGTAATCGGTTGAGAGAAACACACGGGATGGATGGTGATGTAGATATATTGAGTACTGAGGAAGGAGATATACCCAGCCACCTGTTACACCTAGGCCTACCATCTTGAGAATGAGGGTGGGCACTTGGGGAAAGCGTCCCACATGCGAAACGCATGACGTCACAGCTGAAGTCACAGGTAGCTATGCTAGGGATCTTAAATATAAATATAGCTGGTACTACACACATATACTACACAAGTATATGCATATGGTACATATGACATACATATGACAGCTCGTACATGCTACGTATGTCGTCTCGACATACAATACAACTCTATAGGCGGAACAGGCAGGTAGCTCTGGGCTGATTCTATACAATAGCAAACACATATATAACTTAGAACTAATCAAAGAATTATAACAGGATTGAATCGACTGAATAGATAGTAATAACTGATCTTACTATCACGGGTCTTAACGTAATGGTTCTTAATATAATGCATTACAAGTTATAATACAATTACAATTGATAAAATTGATCGATCGATCTGTATTCATGCACTCTACGGATTCTGAGGAAGAACATATTTACAAAGAAGAAAGTTTTTACAGAAAATAGACCTGGTACGCACAGGTCATACTGTTAAATCTCAGAACTCTGAGGGAACATGAACACACTTAAAAATTCTGGATACTGAAAATCTGATAACAAAACACACAGTCGACAACTACAGTTCTAAACTAGATTTTTTAACTGTAGCTCAAGGCTTATGATCACTTTCCTACTGAAGGAATGAACAGGCTCGGTGGAGTAGATTGAACTCTCCCCGGCTGAAATAGTTATTCTATAACACAAAATAATAGCAAAGGAGAACGGCTCTTACTATCTCTTACAGCACGTAATAATTACTCGACATACACACTTTACTCTTCAATGGTTTACTGTCAACTAGGGTAAGATCACTATCTGGAAAACAAGGGACAACAACTGGCACTCTAGTGAGTACACTAGCAACAGAAACTGCATTCTGCAATGGCTTGTGCATCAGCGAGAGATGGTATAACTCATTGCAAGTAGTCTTTCTTCAACAAAGTGTCCCCTGGAGAGGAACTACCACTTGAACAAGTGCCATCGCAGGGATAGTTGTCTCAGTACTCAAGGTTGTCTGGGGTACCTCAGACACCCGAGATAAGGTGACACTATCTTGCGTGCAAGATATTGTAGGGACTGAATTCCAGACAGGAGTGACAGTATTACTAGTGCCTGACCGCTCAGCTATGTTAATAAATACTTCACAGATCTATAAGAACTTAATCTGAACTTCACATTCCGCAGCACTGTGACAAATCTGGGATACAAGCTGCGAGAACAAACATATTGCTCAAAAGCTAGATACTTTCTTTCAGTCATTAAGGGACTATGAGGACTTTTTACCGACTAATGATCATTATAGCTTTGACTTGCAACACACAGGAATTAGCAGGGAAATACTGGGAAAAAAATACTTGGAAAATATTACTGGAACACAACAATAATTAAATAAAATAACACAATGGATAACATTTCAAATGCACACAATACGCAGTAAATAATACTTACTTCAGATGAGACAAAAACACAACACTATATTTAAATGAAATATTACACAAAATAATTAATCAGAGACGATACTAGGAAAATAAAAATTAATACAATTAGTCTTCAAAAAAAAAAAAAAAAAAATCACAGTACCAGGGTAACACAAAAATTCACACTATAATGAGCAAAATATTTCACTCTCAATTGTCTCTAATTATATGGAAAAAAAAATATCTCTAGGCTGTAGATTGGAGATAGTGGTGATTGAAGCTGGAGTGGGTGATGGTGTGTGGAGAATGTTGTCGTCTGGGGCTGGTGTCGTCTGCTCTCCACACACGGTGATTCTCGGAGAAATTGCGCTTAATGAAGGATCTACACAGAATAGGCCTTTAATCGTTGGCGCACTAGTTGGAAGGTCACAAGTCCATATCTTCACCTACTGTGTAGACCGGAAAAATCGACGATAAACCAAGAGATTGGTTAAAACAGACACACGTGGTTTTTGTGTGGGTGGGAGCGGCTGACTGCTTGGTGGTTATCCCGTACTAGCTGGCTGGCGGTACCTCCACCTACACCACTAGGCTTAAAAAAACCCACAAAATACCACAGGGATGGTATTAGCACAGAACAGCGATGCCTGGAAGCACAAAGGCGATAGGGAAGGCAGGAACTACACTTGGCTTGCTGGCTTACTTCTCAGTCAGCTGGAATAGGCTTGCTGGCTTAGACCTTTCATACAGGCTTAGATAGCTTGGAGTCTTATAACTATTAGCTCAGCAGGTTGAAAAGCTGGCTTAAGGATAGGCTGGCTTGAACAGGTTTGATGGCTTGGCTTGGGCACTCTCCCTCTCACAGACTGGCTTATATCTTGGCTTAATTTGCAAAACCCGGGTCTACCCCTCGAAGGTTTTAACAAATAATAGATAAGGCACTTAGCTGACCAGGAAACAGTGTAGACAGGCTGACAAATTCTTCTCGGAGTTGGTAGTGTCTGTAGGCCTAACACTAGCACACGAGGCTTGGTCTGGCTTTGTTGAAGATTATCTTCCCTTATCACCGTAATTGAAAGAATTACGGGCCACCGCTGCACACCACTTGTCGTGTGGGTTTCGGGAGAGTAATCACGGTTGAGAGAAACACACAGGATGGTGATGTAAATATATTGAGTAGAGAGGAAGGAGATACACCCAGCCACCTGTTACACCTAGGCCTACCGTCTTGAGAATGAGGGTGGGCACTTGGGGAAAGCGTCCCACATGCGAAACGCTTGACGTCACAGGTAGCTATGCTAGGGATCTTAAATATAAATATAGCTGGTACTACACACATATACTACACAAGTATATGCATATGGTACATATGACATATATTTCTACGGGTTTAGCGCTCCGCATGATTATAATAATAATCATATATTTATGCATGTTACAACTTCTGACGTTTTTCCTACCACAGCTGCGGCTCCATCACTGGACCATAAATACCAAGATATTCAATGTTTCTTTATGGACGAATGGATAAAATTTAATATTTCTTCACCAGTGATCTCGTTAGAGGCTTGTAAAAATGCCTGTCACTTCAGTACAAGATTCATATATATAACTCACAAGTTACCAAACCTCTAACGTAGCTGTGTTCAGCCACTTGCATTGAGAATCTGGAGTATACCTGGAGAGGGTTTCGGGGGTCAACGCCCCCTCGACCCGGTCTTCGACTTTGTATTATTCGTCTCATTAATTCTTCTTCACAAAAAATGGCATATCATGGATGAGTCTACTAACTGCAGTCAGGTACACAATAGACTTTTCTCCAAAAGTTTTCATCTATCATATAGTCCACGAGATGTCTCGCACACTGCTTTATCGCACTTTTTACTTTACTAAGAACTTCGACTACATTTAAAAAGTTGCCTTGACGCATAAATGTGCAAAATTAACTTTTCTCCTCATGGAGATTGGAAGATTTGCTTTTGAAATGCTCATCCCTTTTATTTTTCATAATAAGACGTTTGGTTTTCAAAACATCTTCGAAGTTTCTCAAAATTACACAAAACTCCGAAATATAGACTACACATGCTAATCCTGTAGGTACTGTAGACTACACATACCAGCCATACAGGTATTGTAGACGACACACATCAACCATGCAGGTATTGTACACAACACATACGAGTTATGCAGAACAACCACTGTGAAAAAATAGTGAACTTTCAAAGGCTTTCATCATTTCTCACATTGTCAAGGAAGAGTTCGCTGATGTGAGAAATCACCAAAGCGCTTGGAAGTTCACTATTTTTTTTCGCAGTGGTTGTTGTGCATGTTGTGATATCACCTGTTTACTGTCATAGTGCATCATAGTAGTTATGTAGGTTCACCAGACTACACATTCCAGCCATCTACATACTGTGGGTGACGAAACAGCCATGTACTGCAGGTACTGTAAACAATCAGCCATGTACTGCAGGTACTGTAAACAATCAGCCATGTACTGCAGGTACTGTAAACAATCAGCCATGTACTGCAGGTACTGTAAACAATCAGCCATGTACTGCAGGTACTGTAAACAATCAGCCATGTACTGCAGGTACTGTAAACAATCAGCCATGTACTGCAGGTACTGTAAACAATCAGCCATGTACTGCCGGTACTGTAAACAATCAGCCATGTACTGCCGGTACTGTAAACAATCAGCCATGTACTGCCGGTACTGTAAACAATCAGCCATGTCCTGCAGGTACTGTAAACAGTCATGTCCTGCAGGTACTGTAAACAATCAGTCATGTCCTGCAGGTACTGTAAACAATCAGTCATGTCCTGTAGGTACTGTAAACAATCAGTCATGTCCTGCAGGTACTGTAAACAATCAGTCATGTCATGCAGGTACTGTAAACAATCAGTCATGTCATGCAGGTACTGTAAACAATCAGTCATGTCATGTAGGTACTGTAAACAATCAGTCATGTCATGCAGGTACTGTAAACAATCAGCCATGTCCTGCAGGTACTGTAAACAATCAGCCATGTCATGCAGGTACTGTAAACAATCAGTCATGTCATGCAGGTACTGTAAACAATCAGTCATGTCATGCAGGTACTGTAAACAATCAGTCATGTCATGCAGGTACTGTAAACAATCAGTCATGTCATGCAGGTACTGTAAACAATCAGTCATGTCATGCAGGTACTGTAAACAGCCATGTACTGCAGGTACTGTAAACAACATGTGTGCAAAAAGAGCGTCCGTTTGGACAACGTTTTGATATCATATATCTTCATCAAATCACACAGACGCAACAAAGTGCTCACACATATAAATATATGAATAACAAAAAAAAAGGCACAATACCGTGACTGGAACAATAACACACAACCCGCACATAGAAGACAGGAGCTTACCACGACGTTTCGGTCCGACTTGGACCATTTACAAAGTCACTTTGTATATGGTCCAAGTGGGACCGAAACGTCGTCTAAGCTCCTCTCTTCAATGTGCGGGTTGTGTGTGTATATAAATATATATTTCTTGGAGGAGAGTGATTGAGTGAGGTGAATGAAGTTATTTGATTTTGAAAAATCGTGAATAAACTCTGGAGTGGTGTAGAGTATTGAGTAACGCAGATTACTGTACGATGTATACCCTTCAATTATGATGAGTTGTTTGCTTTCTGACGTGCATGTTTGCACTATTTTAATTCAGTTTTATGCGGTACAAAAATAATGTAGTTCACATATATTAAAACATTGTTAGGCACAAGATACAGCAGCTGGTATAGAACGAGTTTCCCTTGCCAACAATGCTGCTGCAGTATTGTGGGTTCTTGTGGCTCGGCTTGTAAAACTGTGTTGAGTTAGGTTCCAAGAGAGAAGATAGGTGTGTCAGACACACAGGTATATGATCATACCCTCTAGGGAATCTTTGTGCAGGTAACTGCGTTTATTCAGGTCAATGTTTTGGTTTAGTTTACGCATACTCATAGCAAACTCATGGTCTATGCTCAGGGCTTTTGGTATTAGTGTTGATTTCAGCCATGCTGGTGTCGTGGTTGTTGATGTGTCTACCTATGTATGAACTGAGTCAGTCGGGTTTGTGCTCTGTATTCCGTGTCTGGCGTTCATTGAACGAACAGAAGAGCACTCTGATATCTTCCCATGAGAGTTCAAAGAGTTTACCACGAAGGCTGAGTTCTGTGTCACTACCTTCAGTGTGGTGGCATAATCTTTAAGGTAGCGCTGGCATGAGAGATGAAAGAGGTGTTTATATTGTGTGAAATGAGAAGTAGAAACTATTCCTTAAATGCACCTTTGTAGAAAATGTTGTCTGGTGTGACGTGGGATGTTGAGGCGAGGAATGGTATATCCTCTGAATAAATGTTTAGTGTAGATAACACACTCCAGTTATGAAAACTCTCAGAGCATACATACTAAGACATACTTCAGCGTATATTCCCATCACTTCTGCCTGATACATTCTTTCAAAGTTACGTCAAGAAATAATAAAATAATTTATCTTTAACTTGCAATATTAATAATTAAATCTGAAATTAACTCAGTCGTAATAAATGTAAATTAATAAAAAGAAAGATGGATGGGGTGTGGGGGGTGGTAGGTTTGAACCGTGGTTAGTGGAGTCACAAGTCCAGCGCTTTATCTCTGAGCAACACACCTGATAATAGGGAAAATTCGGTAAGATTCTGTACAAGTTTTCCTTCACCAGTATTAACTGTAACCTCTAAATAGAATAACAGTCAGGCAATGTTGTCAAGCCTGTTAGATAAAAAAAAAATGTATGGGTAATTTTTAGTTAAACTTATTAGGACATAGCCTACTGTAGAGCGCCTTCATTCTTAAAAACTTAAAAATGGAGCTCTGTAGTAGGCTCACAGGCCCACTCCACGCAGGTGACTCGATAATCCAAGTTCCCAAACACACACACATGTCCAACATCTGTTTAAAGTTAACACAAGTTGACATTTTGACACGGAATACAATCTAGTTTTGTTTAAAACATTTTCACATTTAAGATTCTGAATAATATTCTCGATTATAAAATTGTCAAGCTTGTTGATGTCAAAACTCAAATTTGAAATATATTGTGCATCATGCTTAATAAGCAATAACGCCACAATATTTCGTAAAACTATAGAATTACTTGGAAGTAATTCTTCAGCCTACAAAATGGTCTGTATTACTCGTATAAATAAAAAAAAACCACTGGGTTTTTGTGGGTTTTTCATATTTATGCTGTTTAACTCTGGTCTCAAGAGACTTATCAGTTTGTCCTAGTGAAAGCTATCACGGATTTTACCAGGAATGGGATGAACAGAGACTAATGAGTCTTTGGGAGAATTTTATGGCAGTACTCCCATATTTAAGGGCAACTTAACGATTGCATTAAAGTTCTCAATTTATTCTCATTGCAATACTCTTTTGTAGATTTTTTAGTTTTTTAAAGATTTGTCAATAAACATTCTTAAAAATTACAAGTTGAATGTAATTTCTTACATTATTACTAACTCCCCAAACATAAAACTAAAGGATACATATCTTAAGGACTCTCAGAAACATAATTGAATAAAATAGATCAAATCGTTTGATGATGAGAATAGTAAAGTATAGATGACCATGTGTTTGTAGATTTAAGGAGGTAGACAAGTAATATAAAACACTGACAGGATGAAAACGATAATGCGATCTTCTATAGAAAACGTTTCGCCCACACAGTGGACTTTATAAAGTCACAGATATGATTGACTTGATAAAGTCCACTGTGTGGGTGAAATGTTGTTAATGAACGATCGCACTATACTGCATTTCTTAGTAGATTTGAGATAAACATTAAACCTAAACTTTCTGCAAGACGTATAGATACGTATATATATATACGTATATATTTATGTTAATGTAAAAATTTATAATTTTATACCAAGAGAAACTTTTGAAAACTTACCTAACCTTATTATAACAAGCGCAATTTAATTTAGCCTAACCCAAATAAATATATTTTAGATACGTTAACAATAATTTAATAATAAACAAACACAATGAAATATATTTTTTTCGTTAGGTTCAGAATTATTTTTGCGAAATTATTGCATACACAAATTTTCGCTTGTCTTATATGGCAAGAAGAGCGTTGCTATTTAAGCCAAAATCGGAAGTTTTACCTAATCGGCACGACATACGTATATGTATGTAAAAACTACTGCACAAGAATCCAGTGTTCTGTTGATTCATGTGCGTAACACAGACCTTTGTGTAGACTGGACTAATGACGAAGAATTACTTCCATGTAATTCTATAGTTCAAATAAATTTTGTGGAATCATTTATTAAGCGTGGTGCACAATATATTTCAAATTTGAGTTCAGGCATCTATAAATTTGATAATTTTATAGTACAGACTATACTTCAAAATCTTAAAAGTGAAAATATTTTTCACAAAAATAGACAATATTCTTTGTCAAAAAATTAATTTGTTTTAACTTTAAACAGATGTTTCGTAAATAAAACACAGTTTTGTTGCGTATTTTTGTTTAACACTTCTTAAAATTAGTTTAACACGGTTGCGGGAGGGGAAAATTTTTGGACCCTCCCAGACTTCAGTTCAGTTTATACGCGTGTAGGACAACGATACTACATACATATTTTCTTATTTTCATTGCCATTTGTTAAATCTACTAAGCAATCATGGCACCCAGTAAGCATACAAGTGTTCCCGCAAGTGACAAGAAAAGATTTAAGCGTTCAAGTCTAGGAGATATTAGATAAGCTTAAGAGTGGCTCACGTGTGGTGGATATAGTGAGGGCCTATGGCCTTAATGAAGCGTCAGTTCATATAATTAAAAAGAACGAGGCGAATATACGAGCTTGTGTAATGAATAACCCAAGATGTCACCTCCTGAACAGAATGACACAGATCACAGCTTGAGTGGATCAAACAAAAGACAAAGAAAGGTGCACCACTTAATTTCCTCTTAATTAGGGAAAAGGCCTAATAGTTGTTTAAAACAGTGTGTGATAAGGAAGGAAGGCCTGAAAGTGTGTGTTTAGCACAGGCTGGTTCTACAACTTTAAGCTGCATAATAAGTTACATAATATTAAGTTTTCTGGTGAAAGTGCTTCAACTGATCATACAGCAGCAAGTATTTTCCCTGCAGAATTGCAGGAAATTATTTCTGAGGATGGCTATGAGCCACATCAAGTGTTTAAAGCTGACGAGACAAGTGTTTTTTGGAAAGAAAAAAATGCCAACACGAACTTATATCAGTCAGCAAAAGAAAAGTGCACCGGGCTTCAAGGCAGCAAAGGATCGCTTCACCTTGCTCCTTTGCGGTAATGCAACAGGTGATTTCAAGTGTAAGCCCATGGTTATTTACCGCACTAAGAATCCTATTGCTTTGAAAGGTGTAGATAAAAACACCTTACCAGTAATTTGGAGGTCAAATCAGTCAGCATGGATGACAGAGGAAATATTTATTGACTGGTTTAAGCATCACTTTATTCCTGAAGTCAAGTTTTACCTGCACAGCAAGAACCTTGCATTCAAGGCTCTTCATTCTTGATAATTCCCGTACTCATCCACAAGCTTTGCTAGATCTGACCTCACATGTAAAAGTTGTATTTTTACCTCCAAATACAACATCTCTAATACAACCACTGGATCGGGGAGTCATTCAAGTGTAACTACAGGAAAAAAGTTATGAAAAAACTAGTTGCATCAATGGACTCTGACTCCAACCTGGCAGTACCAAGCTTCTGGAATAAATTTAACATTGCAGATGCCATCAGCTATGCTAGAAGTGCATGGAATGAAGTGCCCCAATCAACATTAAATGCAGGCTGGGGAAAGTTATGGCCTTCTGTAGTTAATTCTTTCACTAGTTTTCCCTTGCTTGAGAGTCAGGTTCAGGAAATTGTTCAGCTGGCAAGGAGATTACCAGGTGATGGTTTTGAAGATATGAAGGAAGAAGATGTGAATGAGATCTTAGAAGATGATGATGAAGACAGGAGTCCAGAGGAAATGTTGGCAGAGCTCGATGAACATATACAAGGGAGCCACATAACAGAAAATGAAGAAGAACCTGAAGAAAAACAGTTAACATTGCAGCAGTTACGTGAGCAGTTCCATGTAGCTGCTAAACTAGCAGACTTTTTCACTGAAGAGGACCCTGACAAATCTAGAAGCAGTGCATTGAAACGTGGTCTAGCCCAGCTGATGATGAATTACCGTCAGCTGTATAATGTACTGCAGGGTAAAAGAGCACAGAAATCCATTACCAGAACCTCTACCATCCACTTCTGCCGACAACCAACAACCATCCACCTCAGCCCAGTAGGGCCACACCATCCATATTCACTCTCTTCACAATCATCCACAAACACCATTACCCACAATTTAAGGTAAGAAATACTATTATTTATATTGCATTTGTAGTCTTAAGCAGTAATATATCACGACAATGCACTAAAATTACATACTCACTTCTATTTTGTAAGATCTGGAGGTCTAAAAAAAAGTTGTTTGGCTTTTTGGGGGGCTCCCAGGAACGTAACCCTATTTTCCCCATAATTTCTTCAGTTTGTCTAACACAGTTTCGACTAACACGGCATGTTCAGGAACGTAACTACCGTGTTAAACGACGGTCTACCGTACATGTAAGTGGTAGGCTAGATTTTTATCAACTGCACGGAGTGGGACGGTGGGCTACTGCAGCGCTCATCCATTCCCATGTTTTCAAAGGCTATATAGGCTGATAAGTTTAATTTGAAATCACTCCAACATTTTTTTCTCTTACGGGTTAGACAAAATTACCTAACAATATTCTATTTAGAGATTTGTCATATTTACAGTTTACTGCTTTATATGAGCAGTATGAAAATTCGTTGATATATTTTATAGCTCTATTAAAAAATTGATAATTGAGTTTCACGGGTATTTGTTGTTGAAATTGTGGATAACACGGCTTCCTACAGTGCATTCTGAAATCTGAGGTGCACTGTTGAAGGGTGGTGTGTGCGCGCGCGCGCGAGCGTGTGTGTGTCTAATAGGTAAAACGTGCTATGTTGGTTTAAATAGCAACGCTCTTCTTGCCGAATAAGACAAGCTAAAATTAATGTATGCAATAATTTCGCAAAAATCATTCTGAACCTAACAAAAAATATATATTTCATTGTTTATTATTAAATTATTCTAAACTTATATAATTAGTTGGATTAGGTTAAATTAAATTGCGTTTGTTATAAGGTTAGGTAAGTTTTGTAAGGTTCTTTTGGTATAAAATTATTAATTTTTACATTAACATAAATGAAAAAATGTATATCTTTAAACGTATAAGAGAAAAATTTAGAAAATTTAATTTTAAATGAGTTCTTGCTAATTGACCAGTATTACCTATTCGGCACGACTGCCGAATAGGCAGAAATTGCGATTTTGGCTTAAATAGCAACGCTCATCTTGTCATATAAGACAAGTGAAAATTTATGTATGCAATATTTTCGCAAAAAATCATTCTGAATCTAACGAAAAAATATATTTCATTGTGTTTGTATATTATTAAATTATTGTAAACGTATAAAAAATATATTTAGTTGGATACGGCTAAATTAAATTGCGCTTGTTATAACAAGGTTAGGTAAGTTTTCTAAGATTCTTTTGGTACAAAATTATAAATTTTTACATTAACAAATGAAAAAAATATATCTTTAAACGTATAAGAGAAAATTTTAGAAAGGACTTAATTTTAGATGAGTTCTTGCTAATTGACCAGTTTTACCTATTAGGCACGACATTATTATTATATATATATATATATATATATATATATATATATATATATATATATATATATATATATATATATATTATATATATATATTCACCTAAATGTAAATTAATTACACAAATAACAACACTATGAATGGCACACACTATTAAAATTATGAACCAAATATTTTAATTACTAATAAAAATAAATTGGATTTTTTATATTAATTAAGTAAATTCCATTAATTAAAATTAGCTCCTCGTCGCATCAAACACAATGTGAAAATACAATATAACTTTATTTATAATTTAATCGGGAATATTGTAAGTGCGGTGCTTCTAGTGTAGTCTGCCATATGTAAGGGGAAGTACTTTTAATATATTCTGCCATATTTAAGGGGAGTAATTGTAGTGTAGTCTGCCATATACAAGGGCAGGTAAGTTGTGTAATGCACATGGAATATTTTCCGTATTGTATAGTACTTCTCTGTTTGGAGCAACATTGTTAGTTATAAGGTGTGTGACCTTGAAGGAGTGTGACCTTGAAGGAGTGTGACCTTGAAGGAGTGTGACCATGAAGGAGTGTGACCATGAAGCTGATACATCATTCTAGCACCCAGAAACTAGAATATCGCTCCGCCTTCCTTGGATCAAATTTGATTACCTCCCATTCTCCAGGTGCTGTATGATTCTCACGGGTTTAGCGCTTCCCCATGAATATAACATAATTCTTAGGAGTTGCAAGGGGTGTTGCGAACGCTAGAAGTCACCTGGGTTTTCAAATACGAATCATGAGTTAATACCTAAAATACGAAAAGTCCTCTTGGTATTAACATGAATCACGAAATCGTAATGACACGATTGCAAACAAACCATACCACCCAGTGGCTTACGCGACGGTCTGGAGTTTTGAGACTGACCGCGGGTTCAAACCCCACCCGTGGTATGATTTTTATTCCCTCTTGGTATTGATTAGGAATGATGAGTTAATACATAAAATATGGAAAGTCTTATTGGTAATGATTAGGAATGATGGTTTAATACCTAAAATATGGTAAAAAAAAATCGCCTAGGTATTCACAGAGACGTATACTTTAATACACAAAATACGAGAAATGGCACCTTAGTGTTAACTAGGAAGGATTTACTGTGCCCTGAAATAAGGATCAGGTCACACAGATATTAACTAGAAAACATAGTTTAATACTTAAGATACAGAAAAGGTAAATTCATTGTATATTTTGAGATACGCCTCTCGTGTATACACCCTTGTTTAAGTGTATCGTTAAGGTATTTAGCTCTGTGTAGGCGTGCCCCTCATTTCAGCATCTCGTTCAAGAATTCCTGGGCACATTGTCTGCTCTCATCGTATAAATCTTTTAACACAACCTCTGTTTCAACTCGCTAAAGCTCATTCATTGGTGACAAGCTCATTTGCATGTCAACTTTGCATTCGCAGATACGGACAGTGAACATTTGTATCTTGACTGTGTATACACTAACGGTGCTTAGTTCGTTTATTAAATTTAAAGCTTGTAGACTGTGCGATGGCTATTAGGGATGTAAATCGCGTGTTCACATCCAGTCGATACTACTGTAATCCTTACCTGAATTATTCAAATAAACTTTGTGTATATACAGTGCGAGATGGATAATTGTTTGGTTTATTGATTTTAAAGCTTATCGTCTACACGAGGGTTATTAAGGCTACATGTAACCTGTTCACCACAAGCCGTGAATACTTCATTTCCTAAAATGGGGATTAAATTCTCAGCGTTTATACAGTGAGAGACTCGCCTCACCATGTACACACTGAAACTCCTTTCGATGTATATATATACACCTTTGTGCCTGATAGATATAAACCTCTCGGTGTGTATACCTTACGTCCCACAGTTCGATGATAACCTGGGCTTATGTTCGTGACTTTGTTCTCGGGGTTGTCTGTCGCAGTTCCAATTATCTTTCAAGTCTATGATGCAACTGCCTGCTGTGGCTGGTCGGTGCTGGCACTCATCTCTGTGCGTTCTCTCGATGAAATGCCACCAGGCCACGGGGCACCGTGGCCTGGTGAAGCTCTTGCTTCACACGGTGAGGGTCCGGTTCGATTCCCGGCGAAGGGTGGAAACATCGGACGTGTTTCCTTACACTGGTTGTCTATGTTCACCCATCAGTAAAATGGGTACCTGGGTGTTAGTGGACTGGTGTGGGTCGCATCCCGGGACAAAACTGACCTAATTTGCCCGAAATGCTCAGCATAACAAGGGGCTTTCTATATAGTAGTATGTCATTGATGTCAGCTAGGCCTGTATACCTTGTACATGTACTTGTAGTAAATAAAGATATTATTAATGTGTTGTGTTGCCCGTGTTGGGTTGCCAGGCTGGGAGAGCAGGCTGGGAGAGCAGGCTGGGAGAGCAGGCTGGGAGAGTAGGCTGGGAGAGTTCGTATTTTCACTGATTAATGGAGAGGATCATCGGGAAGCACTAAGCCCGTAGGGGGTCATACAGCACCTGGAGAAATGGAAGAAAAGGGATGAGTGGAAGAGAGGAGGTCGTCGGCTGTCACTAATACTGGAATAAAAATGATACTATTTTGGTTCATGATAAAGGACCAAATAAGTGTTACTGTTATTGTTTAATTTCTGGTCACTGCATTACTCATCAAATATCTACATTATTCACTGTTCACCTGTATTTTGCTTGATTACGTGTGCGTTAATTAGGTTTGAAGCCTATTAACTACCTTATGGTCATTTAAGTTGCACTTCATTAGTTCACGGCTATTCAAGAATACTTAAATAACTAAGAAGGAGGTTAAAGTACATTCTCAATGTACCTATGCTGAGATATATACACCATTCATTGTATAA
This sequence comes from Cherax destructor, assembly GCA_009830355.1. Lineage (NCBI taxonomy): Eukaryota > Metazoa > Arthropoda > Malacostraca > Decapoda > Parastacidae > Cherax > Cherax destructor. The sequence goes on along the minus strand of WNWK01006197.1, from coordinate 31,385 downwards.
AGCCTTAACTAGTGGGGTTTAAAGTTAGGTGCTGGTAGAAGAGGTCATTATACCTGTACATAACGTGTTCTCAAGAATACTTAAAACTCTGGATCAGATATTAAAGTTAACTCTCAGTATATACACTGAGAGAAAACACTGGCTGTATATTTTCTTTCATTAATCTGAACTACACAATATAATTTTTGTTGCAGACTTTTGCTTCATTGAGATACAACATATAGCTTAAACAAGCCTTACTCAATTACATTTTCTATACGATATAAATTATAAGAACATAAGAATGGAGGAACACTGCAGAAGGCCTACTGGCCCATACAAGGCAGGTCCTTATCAAAACCACCACTACCTAAGAATTCACTCCTGCACCCACGACACCAATCAAACCCAGCCCCTCCCATTCATATATTTGTCCAATCTCTTTTTAAAGCCACCCAAGGTCCTAGCCTCTATCACCCTAATCGGAAGATTGTTCCACGCATCTACAACTCTGTTCGAAAACCAGTACTTGCCTATGTCCTTTCTAAATCTAAATTTATCCAATTTAAATCCGTTATTTCTGGTTCTTACTTGGTTCGATATCCTCAGTATTTTATTAATATCTCCTTTGTTTATGCCCATCATCCACTTGTACACCTCGATGATATCTCCCCTCATTCTACGTCTCTCCAGAGAGTGGAAATTCAACGCTCTAAGTCTATCTTCATACGGGAGATTTCTTATACTGTAAATCATTTTAGTCATTCTTCTTTGTATGTTCTCCAATGAATCTATATCCATCCTGTAGTAAGGAGACCAAAACTGAGCTGCATAATCCAAATGAGGTCTCACTAGTGATGTATAGAGCTGTAAAATAACTTTTGGACTTCTGTTGCTTATACTTCTTGAAATAAATCCTAGTAATCTGTTAGCCTTATTGCGCACACTTAGGCACTGTTGTCTTGGCTTTAGATTCCTGCTTACCATGACTCCCAAGTCTTTTCACATTCTGTATGATCAAGCTCAACTTCACCTAGTTTATAAATTCGAGGGATATTTTCATTACCAACGACTAGCACCTTACACTTGTCCACATTGAACTTCATCTGCCACTTTTCAGACCAAGACATTAATTTATCCAAATCCTCCTGGAGTTCATTGGTATCCTCCTCAGAATGAATTATACGGCCTATTTTTGTATCATCAGCAAATTTACTCATGTCACTTGCAATTCCTTCATCAAGGTCATTTATGTAAATTATGAACAACAATGGGCCCAAAACTGATCCTTGTGGAACGCCACTAGTGACAAATCCCCATTCAGATTTGACCCCATTAATGGAAACTCTCTGCTTTCTATTGGTAAGCCATGCCTCTATCCATGCTAGAACTTTACCTCCTATACCATGAGCTGCCACCTTTCTTAAGAGTCTCTTGTGAGGTACTCTATCGAAGGCCTTACTGAAATCCAAGTAAACTATATCATATTCTTTATCACTGTCTACTGCCTCAAATGTTTTATTGAAAAACGTCAGTAAATTTGTCAGGCAGGAACGACCTCTCGTAAACCCATGCTGAGATTCATTAATCAAATTATGGTCTTCAAGGTGACTTCTGATAATATCAGCTATAATTGATTCTAATAATTTGCCTACTATAGACGTGAGGCTTATTGGACGGTAATTTTATGGAATGGACTTATCCCCTGATTTGAATATAGGAACTACATTAGCTATCTTCCACATCTCTGGCACAACACCAGTTAGGATGGACGTATTAAACACATTCGTTAATGGCTGACTAAGTTCCATTTTGCATTCTTTAAGTACCCTGGAAAACAACTCGTCGGGTCCCGGGGACTTATTTTGCTTCAGTTTATCTATCTGTTTGATAACCATGTCCCTCGTGACAGTAATATTAGTTAATTTGAATTCTTCAGGAACTGAATAATTGTTCATTTCTGGAATCTCATTTACGTCTTCTTGTGTAAAGACTGACAAAAAATAGTCATTAAAGGAAGGTAAAAACATTATAAAGGAAGGTAAAAACATTGTTGTTGTTGGGGACAGTCAGGTTAGGTACATGGATAGGGCTTTCTGTTTGATTGATAGGAGTAGGAGACAGAGGGTTTGCTTTCCTGGGGCTGGGATGGAGGATATTGTTAGCCGTCTGGACGACATCATGAGAGGTAATGGGAGCAATCCTATTATCTGTCTCAGTGCTGGAGGCAACGATGTTGGCAGACGTAGGAGTGAGGACCTGACTAGCAGGTTTAGGTCAGCAATAGACATAATTAGGAAGAAGGGTGGGAACCCTGTCATATGTGGTATTTTGCCAAGGAGAGGAGTTGGAAATGAATGGCTGTCCAGGACAATTGGTGTCAATTGCTGGCTGGACAAATACTGTAAGGAAAAGTCAGTAACATTCATTGACAACTGGGACCTCTTCTATGGCAGAAATGACATGTATGCCAGGGATGGGGTTCACTTATCCAGGTCTGGGGTGGGGGCACTGGCAACTGCAGTGGAGGGAGCTGTTAGGGCTTTAAACTAGAAATAGTTAGTGGTATGGGTTTTGGGGGGAAAACAGTGAAGTCCCAGTGTAGTAATATTATAAGTTCTAGGAGAACTAGTAATAGGCAGAAAAAGGTGGACAGTGGAAAGCTAGTGACACTAGATGACAAGGACAGTAATAGGTATAGTGGAAAAACAGAAATGAGCAGGAAGGGTAAAGAGAAAGGAGGGTCTTTAAATATTTATTACACCAATAGTCGTAGTGCTAGGAATAAGATGGACGAGTTGAGATTAGTTGCAAGTACGGGTAATATTGATGTTTTTGCAATAACTGAGACATGGTTTAATATGAAAAATCGGGACTTGCCTGCCGAATGTCACATTCAGGGTTTTAAATTGTTCCAAGTAGACAGAAGTATCGGGAAGGGGGGTGGGGTGGCACTCTATGTCCGTGATCATTTAAATTGTTGTATAAAAACGGGTATAAAGTCTGAATTAACACATACAGAGTCTGTCTGGATAGAATTTTCAGAGGGTGTGAAAAATTGATTTTAGGCGTGATTTACCGTCCTCCAAACTTAGATAGGGAACAAGGGAGACTACTTTGGGAGGAAATTGTTAAGGCCACAAGGCACGATAACGTAGTAATTCTAGGGGACTTTAACTTTAGTCAGATTGATTGGAATTTCTTGACAGGGAATTTAGAATCTAACGACTTTTTAGAAGTGGTTCAGGATTGTTTTTGAAGCAGTTTGTAACAGAACCTACAAGGGAAATAACCTACTTGACTTGGTTCTGGCAAGCAAGGAAACCCTTGTTAATAATTTAGAAATTACAGAGGAACTCGGCTCAAGCGACCACATGTCAATTACCTTTAGCATTGAATGGATGTATGATAGTAGGGATAATTCAGTAACGGTCCCAGATTTTCGCTTAGCAGATTATAATGGACTTAGAGAACACTTATCAACTGTGGACTGGGGTGACGAAGAGAGGTATCAATATGACAGTTTTCTTAACACTATACAGGCTGCCCAAAGAACATTTATCCCGTATAAAGAAATTAGATCTAGTAGAAATGACCCAAAATGGATGAATAATAGGCTTAAGTATCTTTTAGGGCAGAAGAAAGGAATTTATAGGTGCATAAAAAGAGGTGAGGGTCATCTTATAAATCAGTATACTGACATTAAGAGGAACGTTAAAAAGGGAATAAGGAAAGCTAAACGGGACTATGAAATTAAAGTTGCTAGGGATTCAAAAACTAACCCAAAAAGTTTTTTCCAGGTTTATAGAACAAAAGTTAGGGATAAGATAGGTCCCCTTAAAAAAACCTTTGGGCATCTTACTGACAAGGAGAATGATATGTGCTCTATTTTTAATAATTATTTTCTCTCGGTTTTCACACAGGAAGACATTAATAATATCCCAGTAATTAATTTTTACAGAGGCCCAGAAGAAGATATATTATGTAATATCACAGTCACTAGCGAAATGGTTCGGAAACAACTAGACCGACTGAAACAAAATAAATCGCCGGGTCCTGATGAGCTTTTTGCAAGGGTTCTTAAGGAATGCAAAATGGAACTCTGTGAACCAATATCTAACATTTTTAATTTATCTCTTCAAACAGGTGTAGTGTCTGATATGTGGAAGATGGCTAATGTAATTCCTATTTTTAAAGCAGGGGACAAGTCACTACCGTCAAATTACCGCCCAATAAGCCTGACCTCAATTGTAGGCAAATTACTAGAGTCAATTATAGCTGATATTATTAGAAGCCATCTAGATAACCATAATTTGATTAATGATACTCAGCATGGATTCACGAGGGGCCGTTCCTGCCTATCTAATTTATTAACCTTCTTCACTAAAGCTTTTGAGGATGTTGATCACGATAAAGAATTCGATATTGTTTATTTAGACCCCTATACCGCGCCGGCATCACATACGAGGCGCAAAAAGCATGGTTTTCATGGCGCCATGAGCACAAAGCATATCCTCAGAAAGACTTCAAATTTCACTCCAACCAATCACAAGCCTTCTGGGCAGAGCTTGAATGTGTTGTCACTTGGGTGTTGTCGACTGCTATTGGCTGAGAGCTCCAGAAGTCTTCAGTACTGTCTGAAGTGTTGAAGGAGGAGCATTTCCAGCCTGACTCTCTTGATATTTCACCAATTTACACCACTCCAGAATGTCGGTAAGTTACTGAATGTGTTTCCAGTGCATTATTGAATGTTTTATCCTCATTTTGAGATGCAAATGAATTGCCTGAGGTATTTATAAGTAACAAATGAATGCACTTGAAGTTTTGTTTACATTTTTGGTATCATTTATGAGGCTCGGCCTGACAAGTATAGAATGTCATTTGCCACTGAGTGTATCATATGTGAGGCCAAAACAGACAATGGTGATAACAAATTTACCAATGAAGGTATCATATATCATGGATTAACAAATAACAATAAGGCCATCTTTGTCAATAATAGCTACCAATTGCATGCTGAATCAAATTCATTGATATACGAGTGCTTTTACCTTGTAAATATATAAAATTTGCTCAATTTCGAGGCTCATTTTGTGTTTTCTGTTCATTTCAGTTAAACACAAATGTTTTATGGATCAAGGGCTCAAAGAAAAAGGGATTACATTGTGCCAGAGTTATGTGATGACAGTGACAGTAATGAGGAAGTGGATAAGAAACAAGATGCATAAATACCTCTGATAAAAATGTTTGTCACAATAAATACAGAAAGGATACTCATTTGGTGCCATATCCATATTTTTGTAACATTTTTGCAATTTTTGTATAATGTCAAATACTATAAATGTGTTAAAATTATTGAAATCAAGTTACTGTGCCTTTGGTTTAACCCAGTTGTTTATTAATAAACCTTAAATGTATATATATGCCTTTTATTATCAGTTATTAGTAGCTGTTATGATTCTTTTAGACACGTACCGTTGTCAGGAATGGCATCAAATATGATGCGAATCTGTCACCTATAGTTTAACCTTTGTTGGGATTGGCCTCATATTTGATTCTGCCAAAAAGGCCATTTTATGGACCAAAAATAAATAAACTTGAAAAAGGACCACAAATAAATAGGTCTTAGAATTGCTTATATTATCAGAATATAGGTTACAAATGTTGCAAATTCTCAAATTTGATTCATGGCCCGGTAAAGGGTTAAGGCCACAAGGCACGATAACGTAGTAATTCTAGGGGACTTTAACTTTAGTCAGATTGATTGGAATTTCTTGACAGGGAATTTAGAATCTAACGACTTTTTAGTAGTAGTTCAGGATTGTTTTTTGAAGCAGTTTGTAACAGAACCTACAAGGGGAAATAACCTACTTGACTTGGTTCTGGCAAGCAAGGAAACCCTTGTTAATAATTTAGAAATTACAGAGGAACTCGGCTCAAGCGACCACAAGTCAATTACCTTTAGCATTGAATGGATGTATGATAGTAGGGATAATTCAGTAACGGTCCCAGATTTTCGCTTAGCAGATTATAATGGACTTAGAGAACACTTATCAACTGTGGACTGGGGTGACGAAGAGAGGTATCAATATGACAGTTTTCTTAACACTATACAGGCTGCCCAAAGAACATTTATCCCGTATAAAGAAATTAGATCTAGTAGAAATGACCCAAAATGGATGAATAATAGGCTTAAGTATCTTTTAGGGCAGAAGAAAGGAATTTATAGGCGCATAAAAAGAGGTGAGGGTCATCTTATAAATCAGTATACTGACATTAAGAGGAACGTTAAAAAGGGAATAAGGAAAGCTAAACGGGACTATGAAATTAAAGTTGCTAGGGATTCAAAAACTAACCCAAAAGTTTTTCCAGGTTTATAGAACAAAAGTTAGGGATAAGATAGGTCCCCTTAAAAACCTTTGGGCATCTTACTGACAAGGAGAATGATATGTGCTCTATTTTTAATAATTATTTTCTCTCGGTTTTCACACAGGAAGACATTAATAATATCCCAGTAATTAATTTTTACAGAGGCCCAGAAGAAGATATATTATGTAATATCACAGTCACTAGCGAAATGGTTCGGAAACAACTAGACCGACTGAAACAAAATAAATCGCCGGGTCCTGATGAGCTTTTTGCAAGGGTTCTTAAGGAATGCAAAATGGAACTCTGTGAACCAATATCTAACATTTTTAATTTATCTCTTCAAACAGGTGTAGTGTCTGATATGTGGAAGATGGCTAATGTAATTCCTATTTTTAAAGCAGGGGACAAGTCACTACCGTCAAATTACCGCCCAATAAGCCTGACCTCAATTGTAGGCAAATTACTAGAGTCAATTATAGCTGATATTATTAGAAGCCATCTAGATAACCATAATTTGATTAATGATACTCAGCATGGATTCACGAGGGGCCGTTCCTGCCTATCTAATTTATTAACCTTCTTCACTAAAGCTTTTGAGGATGTTGATCACGATAAAGAATTCGATATTGTTTATTTAGACTTTAGTAAGGCTTTTGATAGAGTACCGCACCAGAGACTGTTAAAGAAAGTGGCAGCTCATGGCATTGGGGGAAAAGTGCTGTCATGGATCGAGTCATGGCTCACCAATAGGAAGCAGAGAGTGTGCATAAATGGGGTTAAATCCGAATGGGGACTTGTAACAAGTGGTGTTCCACAGGGATCAGTCTTAGGCCCGTTGTTTACATTAGCCATCTTCCACATATCAGACACTACACCTGTTTGAAGAGATAAATTAAAAATGTTAGATATTGGTTCACAGAGTTCCATTTTGCATTCCTTAAGAACCCTTGCAAAAAGCTCATCAGGACCTGGCGATTTATTTTGTTTCAGACGGTCTACTTGTTTCATAACCATTTTGCCTTTGACTGTGATATTACATAATTTATCTTCTTCAGGGACACTATAAAAATTAATTACTGGGATATTATTAGTGTCTTCCTGTGTGAAAACCGAGAGAAAATAATTATTAAAAATAGAGCACATATCATTCTCCTTGTCAGTAAGATGCCCAGAGTTATTTTTAAGGGGACCTATCTTATCCCTAACTTTTGTTCTATAAACCTGGAAAAAACTTTTTGGGTTAGTTTTTGAATCCCTAGCAACTTTAATTTCATAGTCCCGTTTAGCTTTTCTTATACCCTTTTTAATGTCCCTCTTAATGTCAGTATACTGATTTATAAGATGACCTCTCACCTCTATTTATGCGCCTATAAATTCCTTTCTTCTGCCCTAAAAGATATTTGAGCCTATTATTTATCCATTTTGGGTCATTTCTACTTGATCTAATTTCTTTATACGGGATAAATGTTCTTTGGGCAGCCTGTATAGTGTTAAGAAAGCTGTCATATTGATAGCTCTCTTCGTTACCCCAGTCCACAGTTGATAAGTGTTCTCTAAGCCCATTATAATCTGCTAAGCGAAAGTCTGGGACTGTTACTGAATTATCCCTATCATACATCCATTCAATGCTAAAGGTAATTGACTTGTGGTCACTTGTGCAGAGTTCCTCTGTAATTTCTAAATTATTAACAAGGGATTCCTTGTTTGCCAGAACCAAGTCAAGTAGGTTATTTCCCCTTGTAGGTTCTGTCACAAACTGCTTAAAAAAACAATCCTGAACAACTTCTAAAAAGTCGTTAGATTCTAAATTCCCTGTCAAGAAATTCCAATCAATCAGACTAAAGTTAAAGTCCCCTAGAATTACTACGTTATCGTGCCTTGGGGCCTTAACAATTTCCTCCCAGAGTAGTCTTCCTTGTTCCCTATCTAAGTTTGGAGGACGATATATCACGCCTAAAATCAATTTTTCACACCCCTCTGAAAACTCTATCCAGACAGACTCTGTATGTATTATTTCAGACTTTATGCCCGTTTTTATGCAACAATTTAAATGATCACGGACAAAGAGTGCCACCCCACCCCCCTTCCCGATACTTCTGTCTACTTGGAACAATTTAAAACCCTGGATGTGATATTCAGCAGGCATGTCCCGATTTTTCATATTAAACCACGTCTCAGTTATTGCAAAAAACATCAATATTACCCGCACTAGCAAGTAATCTCAACTCGTCCATTTTATTCCTAGCACTACGACAATTGGTGTAATATACATTTAATGACCCTCCTTTCTCTTTACCCTTCCTGCTCATTTCTGTTTTTCCACTATGCCTATTACTGTCCTTGTCATATAGTGCCACTGGATTTCCAGTATCCACCTTATTCTGCCTATTACTAGTTCTCCTAGAACTTATAATATTACTACACTGGGACTTCACTGTTTTCCCCCCAAAACCCATAGCACTTACTATTTCTAGTTTAAAGCCCTAACAGCTCCCTCCACTGCAGTTGCCAGTGCCCCCACCCCAGACCTGGATAAGTGAACCCCATCCCTGGCATACATGTCATTTCTGCCATAGAAGAGGTCCAAGTTGTCAATGAATGTTACTGCATTTTCCTTACAGTATTTGTCCAGCCAGCAATTGACACCAATTGCCCTGAACAGCCATTCATTTCCAACTCCTGTCCTTGGCAAAATACCACATATGACAGGGTTCCCACCCTTCTTCTTAATTATGTCTATTGCTGACCTAAACCTGCTAGTCAGGTCCTCACTCCTACGTCTGCCAACATCGTTGCCTCCAGCACTGAGACAGATAATAGGATTCACCCATTACCTCTCATGATGTCGTCCAGACGGCTAACAATATCCTCCATCGTAGCCCCAGGAAAGCAAACCCTCTGTCTCCTACTCCTATCCTTCAAACAAAAGGCCCTATCCATGTACCTAATCTGGCTGTCCCCAACAACAATGTTTTTACCTTCCTTGGTGTCGTTCGTCGTGACGCTCCAAGAAGTCGTCTCGCATTCATCGGGTAGCACGGAGAATGGGTTCGATGTTTCCACAACATTCTCCTGGGTCTTCGTTGTTTCTACCTCTCCACCCGTCCTCTTGATCCTTAACTTTGTCCCATGCATTCCAGCCACTGTCCAGGTTCCTTTCTTGACTTGAGGATTCACAACAGGAGGATTACTACGAATCCTCTTGTTTTCCTCAGTCGGTCGCTGTATCTCAAGCTTGGATAAATTCATGAGTGAGAGGGGTTTGATTTGAGTGCGACTTGCACATGAGTAAATAGAATTATCAAAGATTATTTCTTGGGTAGCATTGAAAATTGGGATGAGCAAAATATTCTGTTAGTGGGATGGATTGTGAAGGACCTGCCTAGTATGGGCCAACAGGCCTGCTGCTGTGTTCCTCCTTTCTTATGTTCTTTTAAATCGAGAAATTTGCCGCAGAACGCATGTGGGAGACCCACATACAATTTAAGAGGAAAGGCTGTGATGGGTGCTTCACCTGGAGCCAAGACCCGCATCACCACACACTTGTGTTTGTTGACGAACCAAACAGAACCACCACCGCCTTCACCGCCGCCGCCGCCGCCACCACCCCCCAGGACCTATGACAGCCAGTACATTGGTCAGGGGTCAGGCTGTCAATCTCTGAAATAGCCCCATAGCCATAATTTTTTTTTTCCAGTAATTTAAATTATTTTTAGTTTAAGAAAAATAATGATGTAAAATTCATTTAGACTTGGGACCCTCAGCCTGCCCCCAGGGGCCCGAAAAACGGTCTTGTTCCACCTTGCAAAATTTCTCTTAGAGGTCCTGCCGCCGCCACCACACCATCACCGCCACCACTACTACCACCACTAAAACCACCACGACCACCACCACGACTACCACCACCACGACTACCACCACCACCACTACTTAAACATTTGATCACTAAGGCAACAACACCATTTGGACAAATCAGTACACAATTACCAACTGAATGCCTTTACGAAATTACATTTTGATTACATGACCTTAAGCGAAGCCAAATTATGCAAATATCTTCATTACGGCATTGTGGTACAGAATGAGGAATACCACTTTGATCTTTCCCTCCGACCCTGATGAGTATTTACCTTGCAATCTAATCCACTTTGATCTGTTAAAAAACTAATGCAACTTTGTAAAAAGATTGTATGCTTATCTGTACATGTGTAAGATGTCATTGTCGTCTTAGCTTTACTGCATTATAAGCTTGAGGATTCCTTCATCAGTGGTGGTGAGTAGGCAGGTGGTGAGTAGGCAGGTGGTGAGTAGACAGGTGGTGTTGACGAGTAAGCAAGTAAATGTCTTTTGTTTCTCTTATTATTTTTTTTAATTATCAGTAAGAAAATTAGTTTAATGTTTCAACAAATATTTCCTTAGATTTATTGAACGACTATTATATGAAGAACTTTATCAACATACGACTTGATGAAGTTCTGTCTAGAACTTTATCAGTTAATTTGATAAAGTTCCACAAGGTGTCGTTTCTTTACTACCATCGGTAATATTCCAAGTGTATCCGACCACTGGAGTTAATTTCAGCACCGTCACACTTTTCATTCCATACGACAAGCAACTCAAATCATACTTGGGTAACACAGGTTTGAGAAAGCAGATTACAAGTTGAAACTAGAAGTTTATGGAAGAGCGACTCACCATTTGAACTAGAAAGTTGAATAATGGTGACTGCATGTGTAGAGTTGATCAAGGAAAAGTTTCAGTGAGTCTAGACTTGATAGAGACGCACTGAGGATGTTTTGTGTACATGTTATGTTATCATACTCTCTCGCTGAGCACCCTGGCGAAGACGAGGAGGGAGCTTCCCACCCTGGCGAAGACGAGGAGGGCTTCCACCCTGGCGAAGACGAGGAGGAGCTTCACACTGGCGAAGACGAGGAGGGAGCTCCACCCTGGCAGACGAGAGGAGCTTCCACCCTGGCGAAGACGAGGAGGAGCTTCCACCCTGGCGAAGAGGAGGAGGGAGCTTCCCACCCTGGCGAAGACGAGGAGGAGCTTCCACCCTGGCGAAGACGAGGAGGAGCTTCCCACCCTGGCGAAGACGAGGAGGGAGCTTCCCACCCTGGCGAAGACGAGGAGGGAGCTTCCCACCCTGGCGAAGACGAGGAGGGAGCTTCCCACCCTGGCGAAGAGGAGGAGGGAGCTTCCCACCCTGGCGAAGACGAGGAGGGAGCTTCCCACCCTGGCGAAGAGGAGGAGGAGGGCTTCCCACCCTGGCGAAGAGGAGGGGGCTTCCCACCCTGGCGAAGACGAGGAGGGAGCTTCCCACCCTGGCGAAGAGGAGGAGGAGGGAGCTTCCACCCTGGCGAAGAGGAGGAGGAGCTTCCCACCCTGGCGAAGAGGAGGAGGGAGCTTCCCACCCTGGCGAAGACGAGGAGGGAGCTTCCCACCCTGGCGAAGACGAGGAGGGAGCTTCCCACACTGGCGAAGACGAGGAGGGAGCTTCCCACCCTGGCGAAGACGAGGAGGGAGCTTCCCACCCTGGCGAAGACGAGGAGGAGCTCCCACCCTGGCGAAGAGGAGGAGGGAGCTTCCCACCCTGGCGAAGAGGAGGAGGGAGCTTCCCACCCTGGCGAAGACGAGGAGGGAGCTTCCCAGCCTGGCGAGACGAGGAGGGAGCTTCCCACCTGGCGAAGACGAGGAGGGCTTCCCACCCTGTCGAAGACGAGGAGGAGCTTCCCACCCTGGCGAAGACGAGGAGGGAGCTTCCCACCCTGGCGAAGACGAGGAGGGAGCTTCCCACCCTGGCGAAGACGAGGAGGGAGCTTCCCACCCTGGCGAAGAGGAGGAGGGAGCTTCCCACCCTGGCGAAGAAGGAGGAGGAGCTTCCCACCCTGGCGAAGACGAGGAGGGAGCTTCCACCTGGCGAAGACGAGGGGGGAGCTTCCCACCCTGGCGAAGACGAGGAGGGAGCTTCCCACCCTGGCGAAGACGAGGAGGAGCTTCCCACCCTGGCGAAGACGAGGAGGGAGCTTCCCACCCTGGCGAAGAGGAGGAGGGAGCTTCCCACCCTGGCGAAGAGGAGGAGGGAGCTTCCACCCTGGCGAAGACGAGGAGTGAGTTTCCCACCCTGGCGAAGAGGAGGAGGAGGGAGCTTCCCACCCTGGCGAAGAGGAGGAGGGAGCTTCCCACCCTGGCGAAGAGGAGGAGGGAGCTTCCACCCTGGCGAAGACGAGGAGGAGCTTCCACCCTGGCGAAGACGAGGAGGGAGCTTCCACCCTGGCGAAGACGAGGAGGGAGCTTCCCACCCTGGCGAAGAGGAGGAGGGAGCTTCCCACCCTGGCGAAGAGGAGGAGGGAGCTTCCCACCCTGGCGAAGACGAGGAGTGAGTTTCCCACCCTGGCGAAGAGGAGGAGGAGGAGCTTCCCACCCTGGCGAAGAGGAGGAGGAGGAGGGAGCTTCCCACCCTGGCGAAGAGGAGGAAGGAGCTTCCCACCCTGGCGAAGAGGAGGAGGAGGAGCTTCCCACCCTGGCGAAGAGGAGGAGGAGGAGCTTCCCACCCTGGCGAAGAGGAGGAGGAGGGAGCTTCCCACCCTGGCGAAGAGGAGGGAGCTTCCCACCCTGGCGAAGAGGAGGAGGAGCTTCCCACCCTGGCGAAGAGGAGGAGGAGGAGCTTCCCACCCTGGCGAAGAGGAGGAGGGAGCTTCCCACCCTGGCGAAGAGGAGGAGGAGGGAGCTTCCCACCCTGGCGAAGAGGAGGAGGGAGCTTCCCACCCTGGCGAAGAGGAGGAGGAGGAGCTTCCCACCCTGGCGAAGAGGAGGAGGAGGGAGCTTCCCACCCTGGCGAAGAGGAGGAGGAGGGAGCTTCCCACCCTGGCGAAGAGGAGGAGGAGGAGCTTCCCACCCTGGCGAAGAGGAGGAGGGAGCTTCCCACCCTGGCGAAGAGGAGGAGGGAGCTTCCCACCCTGGCGAAGACGAGGAGGGAGCTTCCCACCCTGGCGAAGACGAGGAGGGAGCTTCCCACCCTGGCGAAGAGGAGGAGGGAGCTTCCCACCCTGGCGAAGAGGAGGAGGGAGCTTTCCACCCTGGCGAAGAGGAGGGAGCTTCCCACCCTGGCGAAGAGGAGGAGGAGCTTCCCACCCTGGCGAAGAGGAGGAGGGAGCTTCCCACCCTGGCGAAGAGGAGGAGGGAGCTTCCCACCCTGGCGAAGAGGAGGAGGGCTTCCACCCTGGCGAAGAGGAGGAGGGAGCTTCCCACCCTGGCGAAGAGGAGGAGTGAGTTTCCCACCCTGGCGAAGAGGAGGAGGAGCTTCCCACCCTGGCGAAGAGGAGGAGGGAGCTTCCACCCTGGCGAAGAGGAGGAGGGAGATTCCCACCCTGGCGAAGAGGAGGAGGGCTTCCACCCTGGCGAAGAGGAGGAGGGAGCTTCCCACCCTGGCGAAGAGGAGGAGGGAGCTTCCCACCCTGGCGAAGAGGAGGAGGGAGCTTCCCACCCTGGCGAAGAGGAGGAGTGAGCTTCCCACCCTGGCGAAGAGGAGGAGGGAGCTTCCCACCCTGGCGAAGAGGAGGAGGGAGCTTCCCACCCTGGCGAAGAGGAGGAGGGAGCTTCCCACCCTGGCGAAGAGGAGGAGGGAGCTTCCCACCCTGGCGAAGAGGAGGAGGGAGCTTCCCACCCTGGCGAAGAGGAGGAGGGAGCTTCCCACCCTGGCGAAGAGGAGGAGGGAGCTTCCCACCCTGGCGAAGAGGAGGAGGGCTTCCCACCCTGGCGAAGATGAGGAGGAGCTTCCCACCCTGGCAAAGAGGAGGAGGGAGCTTCCCACCCTGGCGAAGAGGAGGAGAGAAATCAATGATAGCTGACCTGAAAACCTCGCTCGTTAACTGAACGTTGTGGTCTTTCAGAGAGACTTCTGCTGCTCTCCTCTCTGCTCGATACTTTGTCGTGTGAAATTGCGTCATGTGAAGTACTAAAAACTGCACGAATAATGTATATACTATATAATCTTAAGACTATTTGTTGAGTGATTCATTACTTTTGAAGTCTAACAGCTTTATGAGAGTCATTAAAATATTCTTACTGAATTAAAATACTCTTAATATAGGCGTTAAAGCGGCTTAACACCTCCAGTAAGAGTATTTTAATTCACGAAAAAAATATATTGAAATAGACTCTCATGATATGTACACTGTCATGGTATATACACTGAGATATACACAACGTTTCCTGTTCCTGGAGGTTCTTATTTTTTCTTTGCATAATTCCACTATATTCTTCCACTGTCATGGAGACAGTCGTGCTTTACAGCCAGACCTTCTTGACTTGACATATTCGACCATCAATGGTTGGCCAGATAAGTCGAGCATATTTTGATCATTGTAACTCGTGTGTTTAGGGTCGCTGCACAACCCAAAAGAAATATCCCTCGTATCACGTCACTCCAGCCTCCTGTACCTCAACCCATGCGAGGAGGTAGAGTAGAAGTACCTCAGTCCTTCCAATGGGCAGAGGAGTTGCATGTCTCCTCCCTGTAACTGAATCCTTAGAGGAGACACAGCAGTTGAAGTTCAACCTTTCTTCCTCTCTAGAAAGCTCCAGGTCCTGGACCGGCGAAAATGTAATGATCCCATTTAGGCGGAGACCGTTGTGACACCGGTTTTCCGGTTAGTTAATTTCGCATATATAGCGCGGAAACCGATAGTCTAATACATATGAACCAGGCGGCAGCAGGTGTTCCTCTATGAACCAGGCAGCAGGAGTTCCTCTATGAACCAGACAGCAGGAGTTCCTCTATGAACCAGGCAGCAGGTGTTCCTCTATGAACCAGGCAGCAGGTGTTCCTCTATGAACCAGGCAGCAGGTGTTCCTCTATGAACCAGGCAGCAGGTGTTCCTCTATGAACCAGGCAGCAGGTGTTCTTCTATGAACCAGACAGCAGGAGTTCCTCTATGAACCAGGCAGCAGGAGTTCCTCTATGAACCTGGCAGCAGGAGTTCCTCTATGTACCAGGCAGCAAGAGTTCCTCTATGAACCAGGCAGCAGGAGTTCCTCTATGAACCAGGCAGCAGGAGTTCCTCTATGAACCAGGCAGCAGGTGTTCCTCTATGAACCAGGCAGCAGGTGTTCCTCTATGAACCAGGCAACAGGTGTTCCTCTATGAACCAGGCAGCAGGAGTTCCTCTATGAACCAGGCAGCAGGAGTTCCTCTATGAACCAGGCAGCAGGTGTTCCTCTATGAACCAGGCAGCAGGTGTTCCTCTATGAACCAGGCAGCAGGTGTTCCTCTATGAACCAGGCAGCAGGTGTTCCTCTATGAACCAGGCAGCAGGTGTTCCTCTATGAACCAGGCAGCAGGTGTTCCTCTATGAACCAGGCAGCAGGAGTTCCTCTATGAACCAGGCAGCAGGAGTTCCTCTATGAACCAGGCAGCAGGAGTTCCTCTATGAACCAGGCAGCAGGAGTTCCTCTGTGAACCAGGCAGCAGGAGTTCCTCTATGAACCAGGCAGCAGGAGTTCCTCTGTGAACCAAGCAGCAGGAGTTCCTCTGTGAACCAGGCAGCAGGAGTTCCTCTGTGAACCAGGCAGCAGGAGTTCCTCTGTGAACCAGGCAGCAGGAGTTCCTCTGTGAACCAGGCAGCAGGAGTTCCTCTGTGAACCAGGCAGCAGGAGTTCCTCTGTGAACCAGGCAGCAGGAGTTCCTCTGTGAACCAGGCAGCAGGAGTTCCTCTGTGAACCAGGCAGCAGGAGTTCCTCTGTGAACCAGGCAGCAGGAGTTCCTCTGTGAACCAGGCAGCAGGAGTTCCTCTTGAACCAGGCAGCAGGAGTTCCTCTGTGAACCAGGCAGCAGGAGTTCCTCTGTGAACCAGGCAGCAGGAGTTCCTCTGTGAACCAGGCAGCAGGAGTTCCTCTGTGAACCAGGCAGCAGGAGTTCCTCTGTGAACCAGGCAGCAGGAGTTCCTCTGTGAACCAGGCAGCAGGAGTTCCTCTGTGAACCAGGCAGCAGGTGTTCCTCTGTGAACCAGGCAGCAGGTGTTCCTCTGTGAACCAGGCAGCAGGAGTTCCTCTGTGAACCAGGCAGCAGGTGTTCCTCTGTGAACCAGGCAGCAGGTGTTCCTCTGTGAACCAGGCAGCAGGTGTTCCTCTGTGAACCAGGCAGCAGGTGTTCCTCTGTGAACCAGGCAGCAGGTGTTCCTCTGTGAACCAGGCAGCAGGTGTTCCTCATGAACCAGGCAGCAGGTGTTCCTCTATGTTTCGAGGTAATGCTTAAAAATATTTTTTTTTTTATTAACACATCGGCCGATTTCAACCAAGGCAGGGTGGACAGAAAAAGAAAAACTCATCATCATTCACTCCATCACTGTCTTGTCAGAGGGGTGCTTTACACTACAGTTATAAAACTGCAACATTAACACCCCTCCTTCAGAGTGCAGACACTGTACTTCCCATCTCCAGGACTCAAGTACGGTCTGCCGGTTTCCCTGAATCCCTTCATAAATGTTACTTTCCTCACACTCCAACAGCACGTCAAGTATTAAAAACCATTTGTCTCCATTCACTCCTATCAAATACGCTCACACATGCTTGCTGGAAGTCCAAGCCCCTCGCACACAAAACCTTTTTTTACCCCCTCCCTCCAACCTTTCCTAGACCGACCCCTACCCCGCCTTCCCTCCACTACAGATTTATACACTCTCGAAGTCACTCTGTCTCGTTCCATTCTCTCTACATGTCCGAACCACCTCAACAACCCCTCCTCAGCTCTCTGGATAATAGTTTTGGTAATCCCGCACCTCCTCCTAATTTCCAAACTCCGAATTCTCTGCATTATATTCACACCACACAATGACCTCAGACATGACATCTCCACTGCCTCCAGCCTTCTCCTCGTTGCAACATTAATCACCCATGCTTCACACCCATATAAGAGTGTTGGTATAACTATACTCTCATACATTCCCCTCTTTACTTCCATGGACAAAGTTCTTTGTCTCCACAGACTTCGAAGTGCTCCACTCACCCTTTTCCCCTCATCAATTCTATGATTCACCTCATCCTTCATAGATCCATCTGCTGACATGTTCACTCCCAAATATCTGAATACATTCACCTCCTCCATACTCTCTCCCTCCAATCTGATATCCAATCTTTCGTCACCTAATCTTTTTGTTATCCTCATCATCTTACTCTTTCCTATATTCACTTTCAATTTTCTTCTTTTACACACCCTACCAAATTCATCCACCAACCTCTGCAACTTCTCTTCAGAATCTCCCAAAAGCACAGTGTCATCAGCAAAAAGCAACTGTAACAACTCCCACTTTGTATTTGATTCTTTATCTTTTAAACCCACACCTCTTGCCAAGACCCTCCTATTCACTTCTCCTACAACCCCATCTATAAATATATTGAACAACCACGGTGACATCACACATCCTTGTCTAAGGCTCACTTTTACTGGGAAATAGTCCCCCTCCCTCCCACACACTCTTACCTGAGCCTCACTATCCTCATAAAAACTTTTCACTGCTTTCAGTAACCTACCTCCTATTCCATACACCTGCAACATCTGCCACATTGCCCCCCTATCCACCCTATCATACGCCTTTTCCAAATCCATAAATGCCACAAAAACCTCTTTACCCTTATCCAAATACTGTTCACCTATATGTTTCACTAAACACTTGGTCTACACACCCCCTACCTTTCCTAAAGCCCCCTTGTTCATCTGCTATCCTGATTTCTGTCTTACTCTTAATTCTTTTAATAATAACTCTACCATACACTTTACTAGGTACACTCAAGACTTATTTCCCTATAATTTTTGCACTCTCTTTTGTCCCCTTTGCCTTTATACAAAGGAACAATACACGCTCTCTCTCAATCCCTAGGTACCTTACCCTCTTCCATACATTTATTAAATAATAGCACCAACCCCTCCAAAACTATATCCCCACCTGCTTTTAACATTTCTATCTTTATCCCGTCAATCCCAGCTGTTTACCCCTTTCATTCTACCCACTGCCTCACGAACTTCCCCACACTCACAACTGGCTCTTCCTCACTCCTACAAGATGTTATTCCTCCTTGCCCTATACACGAAATCACAGCTTCCCTGTCTTCATCAACATTTAACAATTCCTCAAAATATTCCCTCCATCTTCCCGATACCTCTAACTCCCCATTTAATAACTCTCCTCTCCTATTTTTAACTGTCAAATCCATTTGTTCCCTAGGCTTCCTCAACTTATTAATCTCACTCCAAAACTTAAAAATATATAGTTAAAAATTTAAAGAAATATAATATGAAATATATTACCAAAATTAATATCTTTCACACGGATATGGGGAACTGCGGAAAAAAATAAAATTGTGGATAGTTATGAAGAAATCGTGAAAATTTATTAAAATATATATCTGTCAATGCTAACGATAAAATTTCTAAAATATCTGTTTATATGGTTGTTCAATTTACTTGACAGACTTCATTTATAAAACATGACAGTCACAATTATTAGACAGCAGTGCCAGTTATTACCAAAGGTCACTGTCCTGTCACTATGTCCAGCAACTCGCCTAATTGTACTCGCCTATTTGTGGTTGCAAGGGTCGATTCATAGCTCCTGGCCCCGCCTCTTCACTAGTCTGTACTAGGTCACTCACTCCCTGCTCCGTGAGCTTTATCATATCTCTTCTTAAAGCTATGTATGGATCCTGCCTCCTCCACCACCTCCCTTTCTAGACTATTCCACTTCCCGACAACTCTGTGACTGAAGAAAAACTTCTTAACATCTCTGTGATCATTGAGTCTTCAACGTCCAATTGTGACCCCTTGTTGCTGTGTGCCATCTCTGGAACATCTTATCTCTGTCCACCTTGTTGATTCCTCTTAGTATTTTATATGTCGTTATCATATCCCCCCTATCTCTTATCCTCCAGTGTCGTCAGGTCGATTTCCCTTAACCTCTCCTCGTAGGACATACCCTTTAGCTCCGGGACTAGTCTCGTTGCAAACCTTTGCACTTTATCTAGTTTCCCTACGTGCTTGGCTAGGTGTGGGTTCCAAACTGGTGCTGCATACTCCAATACATGCCTGACGTACACGGTGTACAGTCCTGAACGACTCCTTATTGACATGTCGGTAAGCTCTTCTTAAGTTTGCTAGTCGCCCATATGCTGCAGCAGTTATTTGGTTGATGTGCACCTCAGGAGATATGTTCGGTATTATACTTACCCCAAGATCCTTTTCCTTAAGTGAGGTTTGTAGTCTTTGGCTCCCTAGGCTGTATTCTGTCTGCGGTCTTCTTTGCCCTTCATGCCTTCACTTGGCGGGGTTGAACTCCAGGAGCCAGTTGCTAGACCAGGCCTGTATCCTGTCCAGATCCCTTTGTAGTCCTGCCTGGTCCTTTCCGATTGAATTGTCCTCGTTAACTTCACATCGTCTGGAAACAGACACACTTCTGAGTCTATTCCTTCCGTCATGTCATTCACATGTACCAGAAACAGCACCGGTCCTAGAACTGTCTTCTACTGGAGGTACACCATGACCACTCACGGTCTCCTGAGTACTACCAGCTATCCTACCACCTATCCTCCTAAGACAGCGTTGGATTTATCCTTTAAGTTAACACCACTGAGTCTTAATTTCGTATGAATTTAACTTCGTTTTCTGTTACTTCGACAGACTAACTAACCATTAATGCAGTTTTTCATGTATATTTGTGTTACATAAAGTTATAGTTTAAAAATTTGGATTAATTATCATTAAGCTTACCAAACTTAATCCGTAACAATGAACGTAGCAAAACTGCCTTTAAACTATATTGCAAAAACAACAACGTTGAAACCTAGGAATACGTTTTGCAACAAGAGCAATTTCCCGGGAACTTGTCCAGCTTCCAAGTGGTCGTGAATGACCCTCCCCGGCAACCTGATATTGAGAGTGAAGTATATCATTGATGGAATGTACCGACGAGTTTTTAAATAAGTCATAATATGCGGTTGATGTCACTTACCGTCCACCAGGGACTTTATCCTCCATGGTGGAGAAATTCTTCTCAATAAAATGTCATAGTATCTTGCTAACATTGAGAATGGTACCTACTCTGCGTCAGGTACTGAGCAGGTCCTGGCAACACAGTGGTACCTACTCTCTGCTTCAGGTACTGAACAGGTCCTGGCAACACAGTGGTACCTACTCTCTGCTTCAGGTACTGAGCAGGTCCTGACAACACAGTGGTACCTACTCTCTGCTTCAGGTACTGAGCAGGTCCTGACAACACAGTGGTACCTACTCTCTGCTTCAGGTACTGAGCAGGTCCTGACAACACAGTGGTACCTACTCTTGCTTCAGGTACTGAGCAGGTCCTGACAACACAGTGGTACCTACTCTCTGGTTCAGGTACTGAACAGGTCCTGGCAACACAGTGGTACCTACTCTGGTTCAGGTACTGAGCAGGTCTTGGCAACAAAGTGGTACCTACTCTGCTTCAGGTACTGAGCAGGACCTAGTTACCATAAATAGCAGTACCTGCTGTCTCTATGTATAAGGAAAGACCTGGATGACAGTACATAGGAAGACCTGAGTAAGGAAGTGGATCTCTGTGGCGACATGTAATTCTTTCATTAATTTGTATAGTTTTACACTGTCTTCCCTGAAAGATAAATAAAAAAAAAGATTGACTTGTGTGATCGAAGATGTCTTGTGTTCCACCAAATGAAACACTGTTGTGTGTTTTCTTGTGTTTGTTTTGTTAGCCAAGTTCACCTAGGTGTTATCAGAGGATTGATCGCTAACTCATACAGGGATTAGCGGTGTCACACCGCTAATCGTTGATTACTTAGTCGATGAAGAATTGTTATCTCCGTGAAGCCTAGAACTGAGATGCAAAACTTATTACTGTACTTCCTTCGGTCAGTACCTGATAGGTCTGGTTGGTTATTGGTGGAGGGAGGAGGTAGGGAGGGTGGGGGTTCAGAAGGGAAGAAGGAAGAAAGAAGGATGGTGGAGAGAAGGAAGAGTGGTGGAGGATAAGGGAGGGGTGGTGATGGAAAGTGGGAGGGACGGTAGTGGAGGGGAGGGGGTGGAAAAAGGAGGGAGGGAGTCAGGAAGGATACAAGGGATGAGCAGCTTGATCGAATTTTAATTTGTTTTTACATGTTTACCAAGTTTTTGTTTTGCGTGAGTGGCGAGTGTATGGGAGGAAATAACAAATAGATTTTTTTGTTTTTTTTACCGAAATTCGTGTGTGATATAATTCATGACTTAGTTTGTCACCCGCATCAAAGTATCGAGTAAAGAAAGAATTTGAAATTCCATCTTTGGTTAGTTTCATTGGTGAGGGATTACGCCTCAAATTGTTTGCTCAGAAGCAATTAGCTGACATGATTAGCGGGTGAGGGATCGAGTCTGCGCCACCCGACCATCCTTACGCCACCCGACCATCCTTGGGCCACCCGACCAGCCTTGGGCCACCCGACCAGCCTTGGGCCACCCGACCATCCTTGGGCCACCCGACCAGCCTTGGGCCACTCGGCCAACCTTGTGCCACCGACCAGCCTTGGACCACCCGACCATCCTTGGGCCTCTCGGCCAACCTTGGGCCACCCGACCATCCTTGGGCCACCCGACCATCCTTGGGCCACCCGACCATCCTTGGGCCACCCGACCATCCTTGGGCCACCCGATCATCCTTGGGCCACCCGATCATCCTTGGGCCACCCGACCATCCTTGGGCCACCCGACCATTCTTGGGCCACCCGACCATTCTTGGGCCACCCGACCATTCTTGGGCCTCTCGGTTAACCTTGGGCCACCCGACCAGCTTAGTGATTATTATGACAAGAAGGTTAAATGCAATTCCTTTAAGAGAGCTCTGTTGTGTTTCTTCTGGGGCCAGTTTCCTTCAGAGCTATGCTGTGCTCTTTTAAACAGAGCCATACTGTCTGTTTCTTTTGAGGATAGTTCCCTCTAACAGAGCTATGTTATACGTTTCTGTTAAGAACAGTGTTCTTCATCTGTAACTAGGCTTCGTGTTGTTGTTTTTTTGGTTTCTGTTGAGATCAATAACCTTTCATAGTACCTATGTTTGACTTCTGCTGAGACAAATTCTCTTCATCTGTAGCCATGTTGGACTTCTGTTAAGGTCAGTTCCCCTCACCACATACCCAACTTGGTGCAACAATTCACCATTTACATGTAACTGGAGTGACGCTCTGCAAGACGAGACAACAGCAGGAGCCTCCTTGAGGGTGACGTAAAATAAGTTACAGTCCGCTTCCTTCATTTCCTTACCTTCTTCCACTTGACTCTACATAGATAGGTGTTTAAGATTTTTGCGTATCTGAAGAGATTTCTCCGTGTCCTTCCACCTTTAATTTCCTTTATTAACAGCTCTCATACCTTAACGTTGAGAGCCATGGTTCTAGTCACACAGATCCGACGAACAAATCCCCTACTGGACGTGTCGTATTTACAAACACTGGGGTTGTTTGACAGTTATTTCAAACAGCAGTCTCTCAGAGAAGCTTTGTAGGAGAGTTTTATGGAGGACATTGTTGAGGGTATTGTAGAGGATATTGGAGGGGTCTTGTTGGGGCCCTAGTAGAGATGCTCTGCAGGGAGGTCTTGCAGGGAGGTCTTGCAGGGAGGTCTTGCAGGGAGGTCTTGCAGGGAGGTCTTGCAGGGAGGTCTTGCAGGGAGGTCTTGCAGGGAGGTCTTGCAGGGAGGTCTTGCAGGGAGGTCTTGCAGTTAAGTCTTGAAGGAAAGTCTTGCAGGGAAGTCTTGCAGGGAAGTCTTGAAGGAAAGTCTTGAAGGAAAGTCTTGAAGGAAAGTCTTGCAGGGAAGTCTTGAAGGAAAGTCTTGCAGGGAAGTCTTGAAGGAAAGTCTTGAAGGAAAGTCTTGCAGGGAAGTCTTGAAGGAAAGTCTTGAAGGAAAGTCTTGCAGGGAAGTCTTGAAGGAAAGTCTTGCAGGGAAGTCTTGAAGGAAAGTCTTGCAGGGAAGTCTTGAAGGAAAGTCTTGAAGGAAAGTCTTGAAGGAAAGTCTTGCAGGGAAGTCTTGAAGGAAAGTCTTGCAGGGAAGTCTTGAAGGAAAGTCTTGCAGGAAAGTCTTGCAAAGCAATATTGAAGGAAAGTCTTGCAAAGCAACATTGAAGGAAAGTCTTGCAAAGCAACATTGAAGGAAAGTCTTGCAAAGCAACATTGAAGGAAAGTCTTGCAAGGAGTGTTGAGGAGGTCTTGTAAGTGAGTCTTTCTGGGGTGCTTGTAGGTTTTGTTGAGGGGTGTTGGATGCAATGTAAATTTTCTTTAATGCCCTTGACGAGGGAATAAAAACTGACATAACTAAGTTCTCCGACAACTCATTACAGGACGAATAATAGTTTCGGAGGAAGATTTGACTGAACTTCAGGAAGTTTAGCCAAGATAATTTTGTGCTCTAAAAGTGACTGATGAGGTTCAGTGTGGAAAAGTGCAAAGTCTTTTAACCCTTTAACAACAATAACCATCGCACTTATAAACAAGGTGATGTGCAGGATCAGTGCAACAAATGATGTGGTGGAACAATGCAGTATATATACAGGAACACTGCAGAAGGCGATGTACAATACTGCAACAGGCGATCTGCAAGATCACTACAACAGGTGATGTGCAACACCACTGCAACAGGCTTGCTGGCCCATGTTAGGCAAGTCTTTGGTAAAAGAGACAGAGGGTTTATCAAGTCACAAACAAATAAACCTAGACAGAGACACATACAGACAGACACACATACAGACACACACACAGACACAGACAGACAGAGACACACAGACAGAGACACACAGACAGAGACACACAGACAGAGACAGACACAGACAGAGACAGACACAGACAGAGACAGACAGAGACAGACACAGACAGAGACAGACAGAGACAGACACAGACAGAGACAGACAGAGACAGACACAGAGACAGACAGAGACAGACACAGACAGAGACAGACACAGACAGAGACAGACACAGACAGAGACAGACAGAGACAGACACAGACAGAGACAGACAGAGACAGACACAGAGACAGACACAGAGACAGACACAGAGACAGACACATACAGAGACAGACACAGACAGAGACAGACACAGACAGAGACAGACAGAGACAGACACAGACAGAGACAGACACAGACAGAGACAGACACAGACAGAGACAGACACAGACAGAGACAGACAGAGACAGACACAGACAGAGACAGACACAGACAGAGACAGACACAGACAGAGACAGACACAGACACAGACAGAGACAGACACAGACAGAGACAGACACAGACAGAGACAGACACAGACAGAGACAGACACAGACAGAGACAGACACAGACAGAGACAGACACAGACAGAGACAGACACAGACAGAGACAGACACAGACAGAGACAGACACAGACAGACACAGACAGAGACAGACACAGACAGAGACAGACACAGACAGAGACAGACACAGAGACAGACAGACACAGAGACAGACAGACACAGAGACAGACAGACACAGAGACAGACAGACACAGAGACAGACAGACACAGAGACAGACAGACACAGAGACAGACAGACACAGAGACAGACAGAGACAGACAGACACAGAGACAGACAGACACAGAGACAGACAGACACAGCGACAGACAGACACAGCGACAGACAGACACAGCGACAGACAGACACAGCGACAGACAGACACAGCGACAGACAGACACAGCGACAGACAGACACAGCGACAGACAGACACAGCGACAGACAGACACAGCGACAGACAGACACAGCGACAGACAGAGACAGACACACATACAGACAGACAGACACACAGACACAGACACACAGACACACAGACACATACAGACACACATACACAGACAGACACACAGACACAGACAGACACACGGACAGACACAGACAGACAGACAGACACACGGACAGACACAGACAGACAGACAGACACACGGACAGACACAGACAGACAGACAGACACACGGACAGACACAGACAGACAGACAGACACACGGACAGACACAGACAGACAGACAGACACACGGACAGACACACGGAATCGTTCAAGACACTGTACACCGTGTACGTCAGGCCCATACTAGAATATGCAGTACCAGTCTGGAACCCACACCTGGTCAAGCACGTAAAGAAACTAGAGAAAGTGCAAAGGTTTGCGACAAGGTTAGTTCCACAACTCAGGGGTCTGTCTTATGAAGAAAGGTTGAGGGAAATAGAACTAACAACACTGGAGGAAAGAAGGGTCAGAGGAGACATGATAACGACATACAAAATACTGCGGGGAATCAACAAGGTAGACAGTGACAGGATGTTCCAGAGAGGGAACACAGAAACAAGGGGACACAACTGGAAGCTGAAGACTCAGATGAGTCAAAGGGATGTTAGGAAGCATTTCTTCAGCCACAGAGTATTCAGGAAGTGGAATAGTCTAGAGAAAGATATAGTGGAGGCAGGAACCATACATAGTTTAAAGACGAGGTATGATAAAGCGCATGGAGCAGGGAGAGCAGAGACCCAGTAGCGGACAGCGAAGAGGCGGGGCCATGAGCTGAGTCTCGACCCCTGCAACCACAATTAGGCGAGTACAATTAGGTGAGTACGAACAGAGACAGAGAGACAGACAGACACAGTCAGACACAGTCAGACAGACACAGTCAGACACAGTCAGACAGACACAGTCAGACACAGTCAGACAGACACAGTCAGACACAGTCAGACAGACACAGTCAGACACAGTCAGACAGACACAGTCAGACACAGTCAGACAGACACAGTCAGACACAGTCAGACAGACACAGTCAGACACAGTCAGACAGACACAGACACAGTCAGACAGACACAGACACAGTCAGACAGACACAGACACAGTCAGACAGACACAGACACAGTCAGACAGACACAGACACAGTCAGACAGACACAGACACAGTCAGACAGACACAGACACAGTCAGACAGACACAGACACATTCAGACAGACACAGACACAGTCAGACAGACACAGACACAGTCAGACAGACACAGACACAGTCAGACAGACACAGACACAGTCAGACAGACACAGACACAGTCAGACAGACACAGACACAGTCAGACAGACACAGACACAGTCAGACAGACACAGACACAGTCAGACAGACACAGACACAGTCAGACAGACACAGACACAGTCAGACAGACACAGTCAGTCAGACAGACACAGACACAGTCAGACAGACACAGTCAGTCAGACAGACACAGACACAGTCAGACAGACACAGACACAGTCAGACAGACACAGTCAGTCAGACAGACACAGACACAGTCAGTCAGACAGACACAGACACAGTCAGACAGACACAGTCAGTCAGACAGACACAGACACAGTCAGACAGACACAGTCAGTCAGACAGACACAGACACAGTCAGACAGACACAGTCAGTCAGACAGACACAGACACAGTCAGACAGACACAGTCAGTCAGACAGACACAGACACAGTCAGACAGACACAGTCAGTCAGACAGACACAGACACAGTCAGACACACAGTCAGTCAGATAGACACAGACACAGTCAGACAGTCAGTCAGACAGACACAGACACAGTCAGACAGACACAGTCAGACAGACACAGTTAGTCAGACAGACACAGTCAGACAGACACAGTCAGTCAGACAGACACAGACACAGTCAGACACAGACACAGTCACACAGACACAGTCACACAGACACAGTCACACAGACACAGTCACGCAGACACAGTCACACAGACACAGTCACGCAGACACAGTCAGACAGACAGTCAGACAGACACAGACACAGTCAGACAGACACAGACAGTCAGACAGACACAGTCAGACAGACACAGACACAGTCAGACAGACACAGTCAGACAGACACAGACACAGTCAGACACAGACACAGTCAGACAGACACAGACACAGTCAGACAGACACAGTCAGTCAGACAGACACAGACACAGTCAGACAGACACAGTCAGACACAGACAGACACAGAGACACACAGACACAGTCAGACACAGACACAGTCACACAGACACAGACACAGTCACACAGACACAGACACAGTCACACAGACACAGTCACACAGACACAGTCAGACACAGACACAGTCAGACACAGACACAGTCAGACACAGACACAGTCAGACACAGTCAGACACAGTCAGACACAGACACAGTCAGACACAGTCAGACACAGACACAGTCAGACACAGTCAGACACAGACACAGTCAGACACAGTCAGACACAGACACAGTCAGACACAGTCAGACACAGACACAGTCAGACACAGTCAGACACAGACACAGTCAGACACAGTCAGACACAGACACAGTCAGACACAGACACAGTCAGACACAGTCAGACACAGACACAGTCAGACACAGACACAGTCAGACACAGTCAGACACAGACACAGACAGACACAGACACAGTCAGACACAGACACAGTCAGACACAGACAGACAGACACAGTCAGACACAGACAGACAGACACAGTCAGACACAGACACAGTCAGACAGACACAGTCAGACAGACACAGACACAGTCAGACAGACACAGACAGTCAGACAGACACAGACACAGTCAGACAGACACAGACACAGTCAGACAGACACAGACACAGTCAGACAGACACAGACACAGTCAGACAGAACCAGACACAGTCAGACAGACACAGACACAGTCAGACAGACACAGACACAGTCAGACAGACACAGACACAGTCAGACAGACACAGACACAGTCAGACAGACACAGACACAGTCAGACAGACACAGACACAGTCAGACAGACACAGACACAGTCAGACAGACACAGACACAGTCAGACAGCACAGACACAGTCAGACAGACACAGACACAGTCAGACAGACACAGTCAGTCAGACAGACACAGACACAGTCAGACAGACACAGTCAGACACAGACACAGACACACAGACAGTCAGACACAGACACAGTCACACAGACACAGACACAGTCACACAGACACAGACACAGTCACACAGACACAGACACAGTCACACAGACACAGTCACACAGACACAGTCACACACACAGTCAGACACAGACACAGTCAGACACAGACACAGTCAGACACAGTCAGACACAGACACAGTCAGACACAGTCAGACACAGACACAGTCAGACACAGTCAGACACAGACACAGTCAGACACAGTCAGACACAGACACAGTCAGACACAGTCAGACACAGACACAGTCAGACACAGTCAGACACAGACACAGTCAGACACAGTCAGACACAGACACAGTCAGACACAGTCAGACACAGACACAGTCAGACACAGTCAGACACAGACACAGTCAGACACAGACAGTCAGACACAGTCAGACAGACACAGTCAGACACAGACACAGTCAGACACAGTCAGACACAGACACAGACACAGTCAGACACAGACACAGTCAGACACAGACAGACAGACACAGTCAGACACAGACACAGACACAGTCAGACACAGACACAGTCACACAGACACAGTCACACAGACACAGACAGACAGACACAGTCAGACAGACACAGTCAGACAGACAGCCACACAGACACAGACACAGTCACACAGACACAGACACAGTCAGACACAGACAGTCAGACACAGACACAGTCAGACACAGACACAGACACAGACACAGTCAGACACAGACACAGTCAGACACAGACACAGTCAGACACAGACACAGTCAGACACAGACACAGACACAGTCAGACACAGACACAGTCACACAGACAGGCACAGACACAGTCACACAGACAGGCACAGACACAGTCAGACACAGACAGACACAGACACAGTCAGACAGACACGGACGGACGGACAGAGTGAATATATATACAAGGAACGTAGTGAGATAGAGGCTTGTTAGATGTGGGTATGGAATTATTCTAGCTTGGGTTGGCAGGTCCTCTCATTTGTTGGTGAGTGGGAAACCGATCTAGACTCTTCCTGGTAAAAGGCTAAGCTATGGTGAAGAAGCCGTGCTGGTGTTGAAAGTGTTGAATATAAGTGCTGATTCTTGGATCGTTATTCAAGTGGCTGTGGGAGTCTGGGTAGGAAACGCAGTCTTTATTCTGATTACATATTGGTGTTGAGAAATGCGTTATTGAAGGTTTCTGGATGTTTCAGCTAAATATATTTTGTCCCATTTGTTGCAAGGCATAGTGTATACTCCTGCAGTGGCTTAATTTTGTTGGTGGAGTCCCATCCTTTTGATGTCCTCTATAGTATTAGAGCCAGTGGTGACTACTCGAAATTTGATGTTGGAGAGAGAATTGGAAATGGGTTTGACGATAGTTTTCGGGAAGAACCGTGTACATTCTTGTAGAGTTGATAATGTTGTGTACGGCGTCTGCAATTACTGAATATTGACTCTTAGTAAACTAGCTTAAGGAAGGATTGCTCTTTGAGAAATTCGCTACTGTAGATACGGAAAGCATATTGAAAGACCTGTGATGATCCCACATTTGGTCTTGGTGTCATGATGTGAGTAAATGTAGAGTAGATAATGTTGGAGGTAGGTTTGGGGTAGACTTTTGAGACGTAGCTCATGGTAAGATTTGCAGTTAAACGTCGAGGAAAGTGAGTGTTGCCAACTACTTCAAGTGTAAATTGAATGGAAAAGACTACCTGGTTGAGACTGTAGGTTAGGGGCGTCAATTCTTCAAGAAGATTAGTGAGTCCCGGGTCAATATTTCATTCATTATATCTCCAGAGGCAGACTCTTCTTAAATTTAACCCTTCTCACTCATATTTGTCATACCTATTTTTTTAAAGCTACCCAGGGTTTTAACCTCAGGTTCCACCGACTAACTAGTTTTCAAGGGCTTCAAAAGAATATATACCGGCATCTATTGAGCTCCCAACCAGTACTTTTAATATATCACTGTAGACAAGAGTCGTATTTCTTATGTGGAACGTTATTATGAACACAGGTGGTAGTCTAATGACCTGTAGTACCTGGTCATAAGTAAGTCAGCAAACAAGGGCAAGACAAACAAGCAGGGGTAGAAGTATTCCTTCACTAATATTGACATTATGTACAATGTTAATGATGAGAAAAGTTAGACTGAAAAGGAACAATTCAAAGTCACTCAAAGCAGAAGTGGTCACGACCAGTGTCTGTGGAAATCTGCCATCCAAACAGATAAGGTGAGGTGACGTCACCTTGATTTAAGTAGCCGGCTTCTACGTGATTGGCAGAATTGAACTGGACAGTTGTGAGAAATAAGAGCAGCTAGTACAAATTTTATGGGTAAGCGAGTTATCCGCTAAACTACTCGGGGACTGTAACAGTCCGCACCCCCAACATCCCAGGAAAGAACTATTGGAGTTCACCTCGTAGCCTGAGTAAGCCAGTAGTGTCACTAGGATTGGAATCTGGTATCTCCAATTTGCAGACCACGAAGGACTGTCTGCAGTAAAAAGGGTTCTGTGTCTGTGTTTCTTGACCAGAGTTCCAGCCCAACTGAATGCTTGAGTTATGACCAAGGCTCCTTTCCAAATTTCTATCTGCATGCTGTCATCCATCAACTCTCTCCTCATCACCTCAGTAGTAAAGAAATTTCAATTTTTTTTTTTTAAAGTTTTGTTGTAGGTTATTTAATTCATATTTTTTTATTTATTATAATGCATTTTTCTACAATTTTATATCCCCGTCTTTGATTATCTTTTAATTTATATATATTTTTTTTTTTTTAACACATGGCCGTTTCCACCAAAGGGAGGGTGGCCTGAAAAAGAAAACTTTCATCATCATTCACTCCATCACTGTCTTGCAAGGGTGCCCACTACAGTACAAAACTGCAACATTCACCCCTCCCAGAGTGCAGACACGTACTTCCCCTCTCCCGGAATCAGTCCGGCCTGCCGGGTTTCCTGAAACCCTTCATAAATGTTACCTTGCCCCTCCAACAGCACGTCAAGTCCCAAAAACCATTTGTCTCCATTCGCTCCTATCTAACACGCTCCCCACCTTGCTGGAAATCAAGCCCCTC
>WNWK01006196.1:21200-109118 GCA_009830355.1 Cherax destructor | reverse complement strand
CCATGGGGAAGTGGAACAGAATTCTTCCTCCGAAGCGATGCGTGTCGTAAGAGGCGACTAACATGCTGGGAGCAAGGGGCTAGTAACCCCTTCTCCTGTATATATTACTAAATGTAAAATGGGAAACTTTCGTTTTTCATTTTGGGCCACCCCACTTCGGTGGAAACGCGACGTTGAAAGTAAGAAAGAAGATATATATATATATATATATATATATATATATATATATATATATATATATATTTTTTTTTTTTTTTTCAACAAGTCGGCCGCCTCCCACCGAGGCAGGGTGACCCAAAAGAAAGAAAATCCCCAAAAGAAAAAACTTTCATCATCATTCAACACTTTCACCACACTCATACATAATCACTGCTTTGCAGAGGGGCTCAGATACTACAGCTGAGAAAGTCCTCCCAGCTGTCACTATCTCAGACCCCTCCTTTAAAGTGCAGGCATTGTACTTCCATTTCCAGGACTCAAGTCCAACTAAATCAATTAACTGGTTTCCTGAATCCCTTCACACAATGTTACCCTGCTCACACTCCAACAGATCGTCATGTCCAAAACCATTCGTCTCCATTCACTCCTATCTAACACGTCACACATGCTTGCTGGAAGTCCAAGCCCGCCCACAAAACCTCCTTTACCCCTTCCCTCCAACCTTTTCTAGGACGACCCCTACCCGCCTTCCTTCCCCTACAGATTTATACGCTCTCCAAGTCATTCTACTTTGATCCATTCTCTAAATGACCAAACCACCTCAACAACCCCTCTTCAGCCCTCTGACAAATACTTTTAGTAACTCCACACCTTCTCCTAATTTCCACATTCCCAATTTTCTGCATAATATTTACACCACACATTGCCCTTAGACAGGACATCTCCACTGCCTCCAGCCTCCTCCTCGCTGCAGCATTTGCAACCCATGCTTCACACCCATATAAGAGTGTTGGTACCACAATACTTTCGTACATTCCCCTCTTCTTTGCCTCCATGGATAACGTTTGTCTCCACAGATACCTCAATGCACCACTCACCTTTTTCCTTCATCAATTCTATGGTTAACCTCATCCTTCATAAACCCATCTGCTGACACATCAACTCCCAAATATCTGAAAACATTTACTTCTTCCATAATCCCTCTCTCCAATGTGATATCCAATTTTTCTTTATTTAAATCGTTGATACCCTCATCACCTTACTCTTATCTATGTTCACTTTTAACTTTCTACCTTTACACACTCTCCCAAACTCGCCACTAACCTTGCAACTTTTCTTAGAATCTCCCATAAGCACAGTATCATCAGCAAAAAGTAACTGTGTCAACTCCCATTTTGCATTTAATTCTCCATAATTTAATCCCACCCCTCTCCCCAACACCCTAGCATTTACTTCTTTTACAACCCCATCTATAAATATATTAAACAACCATGGTGACATTACACAACCCTGTCTAAGACCTACTTTTACCGGGAAGTAATCTCCTCTCCTACACACCCTAACCTGAGCCTCACTATCCTCATAAAAACTCTTTACAGCCTTCAGTAACTTACTACCTATTCCATACACTTGCAACATTTGCCACATTGCTCCCCTATCCACTCTATCATATGCCTTTTCTAAATCCATAAATGCAATAAAAACTTTCTACCTTTATCTAAATACTGTTCACATATATGCTTCACTGTAAACACTTGATCTACACATCCCCTACCCACTCTAAAGCCTCCTTGCTCATCTGCAATCCTACTCTCTGTCTTACCTCTAATTCTTTCAATAATAACCCTGCCATACACTTTACCTAGTATACTCAGTAAACTTATTCCCTATAATTTTACACTCTTTTATCCCCTTCCCTTTATATAAAGGAACTATACATGCTCGCTGCCAATCCCTAGGTACCTTCCCTCTTCATACATTTATTAAACAAAAATACCAACCACTCCAGCACTATATCCCCCTGCTTTTAACATTTCTGTCATGATTCCGTCAATTCCAGCTGCTTTACCCCTTTCATTCTACGTAATGCCTCACGCACCTCCCCACACTCACATCCTGCTCTTCTTCACTCCTAAACGATGTTGTACCTCCCTGGCCAGTACATGAAATTATCGCCTCCTCTTTTCATCGACATTTAAAAGTTCCTCAAAATATTCCCGCCATCTACCCAATACCTCCAGCTCCCCATCTACTAACTCCCTACTCTGTTTTTAACTGACAAATCCATTCGTTCCTAGGCTTTCTTACCTTGTTTATCTCACTCCAAAATTTTTCTTGTTTTCAGCAAAATTTCTTGACAGAGCCTCTCCCGTTCTTTCATCCGCTCTTCTTTTGCACTCTCTCACCACTCTCTTCACCTTTCTTTTACTTCCATATACTCTGCTCTTCTACTAACACTTCTGTTTTGTAAAACCTCTCATAAGCTACCTTTTTCTCTTTTATCACACCCTTTACTTCTTCATTCCACCACTCACTCCTCTTTCCTCCTGCACCCACCTCCTATAACCACAAACTTCTGCCCCACATTCTAATACTGCATTTTTAAAACTATCCCAACTTTCTTCAACCCCCACTACTCCTACTTGCACTAGCCCACCTTTCTGCCAATAGTTGCTTATATCTCACCCTAACTTCCTCCTCCCTTAGTTTATACACTTTTACCTTCTCTTACTTGCTGTTGCCATTTTCCTTTTGTCCCATCTACCTTTTACTCTAACTGTAGCTACAACCAAATAATGATCTGATATATCCGTTGCCCCTCTATAAACATGTACATCCTGAAGCCTACTCATCAACCTTTTATCCACCAATACATAATCCAACAAACTACTTTCCTTACGTGCTATATCATACCTTGTATATTTATTTATCCTCTTTTTCATAAAATATGTATTACTTATTACCAAACCTCTTTCTACACATAGCTCAATTAATGGCTCCCCATTTACATTTACCCCTGGCACCCCAAATTTACCTACTACTCCATGGGGAAGTGGAACAGAATTCTTCCTCCGTAAGCCATGCGTGTCGTAAGAGGCGACTAAAATGCCGGGAGCAAGGGGCTAGTAACCCCTTCTCCTGTATATATTACTAAATGTAAAAGGGGAAACTTTCGTTTTTCATTTTGGGCCACCCCGCTTCGGTGGGAAACGGCCGACATGTTGAAAGAAGAAAGAAGCACCAACCACTCCAAAACTATATCCCCACCTGCTTTTAACATTTCTATCTTTATCCCATCAATCCCAGCTGCCTTACCCCCTTTCATTCTACCCACTGCCTCACGAACTTTCCCCACACTCACAACTGGCTCTTCCACACTCCTACAAGATTTTATTAGGCCCCATTTAGTGTTCATATAATACAGCAGAAAAAGATTTTCCTTTTATAAAATTTGAGTAGGAAAGAGAGCCTTCTCAGAAGTGTGTTTGCTAGTTTATAGTTTAAAGCTTTACAAGACACACTGGGCTTCATGACATGAAATTTAGTAGTGTGTGTGTGTGTGTCAGCTGATCATGTGAGAAATTTCCCTGCTGACTTTGTGCAAAGGATTTCCAAGAGTGGTTATAGTCCCAGCCAAGTGTGGTATTTTGGAAATATGTGCAGTCAGGAACCTAACATTAGCAAACATGAAAAACGTGCACCTGGAGTCAAGGCAGCTAAGGATAGGTTCAGCTTGCTTCTCTGTGTTACTGCAACAGTTGATTTCAAATGTAAGCTACTTTATCATTCTGAGAATTCCCATCCTTTTAAAGGTAAAGACAAACTCTTCATCCACATAGACATGCTTGGAGGGTATAGCTAGAGGGTGTTCTGGGGGTCAAAGCCCCGGCAGCCTGATCCATGACCAGGCCTTACATCACATAAGCACAAGAACCACAGTCATCCACCTCCACTTAGTTGGGTCACATCAACCCTCTCCACACACTTCCATGTCAACAAGCCATGTTAATTAGAATGTTAAGTAAACTAAAATTTATTATTGTAAACTAATAAAGATCTTTATAAAAAATGGCTATATTTTGGAGGTATATAGAAAAATAGCCTTATTTTTCCATAGTGCTAAATTAGATTATACACCGTAAGGCACACTCTAATTGACCTTCTGTTGCATATATTTTTTATTCTTTTGGAAAATTCCTTTACTGTATATTAATTAGAAAGCACTGATTCTTTGTTACCCTGTGAGTAACTCTGATCTATGGGAATTTATTTTTACTCATCACTGCATTTTTAAATCTAAATTCATGTTGCTAGTCATTTAGAAATAGTTTATCAAGAAATACTAAATCTTCATTAAAAATATAATTATTTGAATTCTCCCCTTTCATGTTGTTCCTCCATGTAAGTATTTATGCTTATCATAATAACTGACATACTCAAATTGGTGAGAGTAAAGGTATAAAGTACCATTACTCTCATAATGGACATACAAGACACAAAACAGTATGGAATCTTCATTGGTTAACTATGTTTCACTCAGGCAGGAGACTTATTAAGTTATAAATTTAACTGAAAATGTTCCTGTGTGAGCAGAACATGATAAAGGTTTTGTATTGTTTGTCTTGTATGTATAAAGTCAGATTGTTTGTTGGTTAAAGTTTCTCTTCTGCTATTAAAGCTCACCTTTTCAAAATCTCATATTTTTCCTACCGTAATTAGTAGATAGAATGAATTGTAATTAGGCATATACTTTATTATAATTTTCATATATGTATCAGTATAGTATTTGCTTTTTTTTTTCCATTCACATGTCTGCTTGCCCCCATTCATCAAAATTCGGCAGATAGGCAGAGTGGGTAACTATGTTTCTGAGCACTCGACTTAAATTCTACGCAAAATATCATCTTGGACCTCTCCTTTGGTTTAATCGTTACCCATTAATATTTTTCATACTTATTCTACTCGTTTCAACAGATTAAATTTAAACTGTTCACACGATAAAGTCATAATTCTTTATCTATTGTTTTCCATGTACAGTGGACCCCCGAGTAATGTAAAAACTTCATTCCAGAAGCCTGCTCAAGTGCCATTACCAAATGAATTTACTCCCTTAAGGAATAATGTCACGTAGGTTAGTCTATTTCAGACCCCCCAAAATACACTTCAACAAGCACTTACAATATTAATTGCACGATTTCCGGGGTGTTCGTTACTCGGGGGTCCACTGTATACAGTGGACCCCTGAGTTTCGTAAACCCCGGAAATCGTACATTTTTTTTTTTTTCAACAAGTCGGCCGTCTCCCACCGAGGCAGGGTGACCCAAAAGAAAGAAAATCCCCAAAAGAAAAAACTTTCATCATCATTCAACACTTTCACCACACTCATACATAATCACTGTCTTTGCAGAGGAGGCTCAGATACGACAGCTGAGAAAAGTCCCTCCCAGCTGTCACTATCTCAGACCCCTCCTTTAAAGTGCAGGCATTGTACTTCCCATTTCCAGGACTCAAGTCCAACTAAATCAATTAACTGGTTTCCCTGAATCCCTTCACACAATGTTACCCTGCTCACACTCCAACAGATCGTCATGTCCCAAAACCATTCGTCTCCATTCACTCCTATCTAACACGCTCACACATGCTTGCTGGAAGTCCAAGCCCCTTGCCCACAAAACCTCCTTTACCCCTTCCTCCAACCTTTTCTAGGACGACCCTACCCCGCCTTCCTTCCCCTACAGATTTATACGCTCTCCAAGTCATTCTACTTTGATCCATTCTCTCTAAATGACCAAACCACCTCAACAACCCCTCCTCAGCCCTCTGACAAATACTTTTAGTAACTCCACACCTTCTCCTAATTTCCACATTCCGAATTTTCTGCATAATATTTACACCACACATTGCCCTTAGACAGGACATCTCCACTGCCTCCAGCCTCCTCCTCGCTGCAGCATTTGCAACCCATGCTTCACACCCATATAAGAGTGTTGGTACCACTATACTTTCGTACATTCCTTCTTTGCCTCCATGGATAACGTTTTTGTCTCCACAGATACCTCAATGCACCACTCACCTTTTTTCCTTCATCAATTCTATGGTTAACCTCATCCTTCATAAACCCATCCGCTGACACATCAACTCCCAAATATCTGAAAACATTTACTTCTTCCATAATCCCTCTCCAATGTGATATCCAATTTTTCTTTATTTAAATCGTTTGATACCCTCATCACCTTACTCTTATCTATGTTCACTTTTAACTTTCTACCTTACACACTCTCCCAAACTCGTCCACTAACCTTGCAACTTTTCTTAGAATCTCCCATAAGCACAGTATCATCAGCAAAAAGTAACTGTGTCAACTCCCATTTTGCATTTAATTCTCCATAATTTAATCCCACCCCTCTCCCCAACACCCTAGCATTTACTTCTTTTACAACCCCATCTATAAATATATTAAACAAACATGGTGACATTACACAACCCTGTCTAAGACCTACTTTTACCGGGAAGTAATCTCCCTCTCTCCTACACACCCTAACCTGAGCCTCACTATCCTCATAAAAACTCTTTACAGCCTTCAGTAACTTACTACCTATTCCATACACTTGCAACATTTGCCACATTGCTCCCCTATCCACTCTATCATATGCCTTTTCTAAATCCATAAATGCAATAAAAACTTCTCTACCTTTATCTAAATACTGTTCACATATATGCTTCACTGTAAACACTTGATCTACACATCCCCTACCCACTCTAAAGCCTCCTTGCTCATCTGCAATCCTACTCTCTGTCTTACCTCTAATTCTTTCAATAATAACCCTGCCATACACTTTACCTGGTATACTTAGTAAACTTATTCCCCTATAATTTTTACACTCTCTTTTATCCCCTTCCCTTTATATAAAGGAACTATACATGCTCACTGCCAATCCCTAGGTACCTTCCCTCTTTCATACATTTATTAAACAAAAATACCAACCATTCCAGCACTATATCCCCCTGCTTTTAACATTTCTGTCATGATTCCGTCAATTCCAGCTGCTTTACCCCTTTCATTCTACGTAATGCCTCACGCACCTCCCACACTCACATCCTGCTCTTCTTCACTCCTAAACGATGTTGTACCTCCCTGTCCAGTACATGAAATTATCGCCTCCCTCTTTTCATCGACATTTAAAAGTTCCTCAAAATATTCCCGCCATCTACCCAATACCTCCAGCTCCCCATCTACTAACTCCCCTACTCTGTTTTTAACTGACAAATCCATTCGTTCCCTAGGCTTTCTTACCTTGTTTATCTCACTCCAAAAATTTTTCTTGTTTTCAGCAAAATTTCTTGACAGAGCCTTTCCCGTTCTTTCATCCGCTCTTTTTTTGCACTCTCTCACCACTCTCTTCACCTTTCTTTTACTCTCCATATACTCTGCTCTTCTACTAACACTTCTGTTTTGTAAAAACCTCTCATAAGCTACCTTTTTCTCTTTTATCACACCCTTTACTTCTTCATTCCACCACTCACATTTATGTAAGTATAATATTGTAAGTGCTTGTGGAAAAGTATTTTTGGGGGTCTGAAATAGACTTACCTACTTGACATTTTTCCTTAAGGGAGTAAATTCGTTCGGTAATGGCACTTGAGCAGACTTCAGGAGTGAAGTTTTTACGAAACTCGGGGGTCCACTGTATGTCCTTTTTTTTTTTTTTTTTTTTTTTGTCATCTACCTTAGTGAGAGAGATGGGCTGGTGTTGAATAAAACAGATGTATGATACACTGGTAATTTTTATTATTTTTTGCATTTCCTTGCCTGACTCAATGATTTGTATCAATATTTATTGTATTTTATCATTTTTTATAAATATACACAGGTGGTTTGGCTTTATTTTCCTTCCTTGATTCTCTCTCCAAATTTCTCACCCATACCTACATCATAACACTACAGGTTTCTCACCATTCCTTATCATGGCATATGCTTTTACTCATTTTCAACTCGTAAATGGTTTCCAGCTCTTGAATCTGTTTTAGAGTTTGTGGGTTAGGATATTTCTTATATTGATTGGAAGCTCTTTCCTTTCCTCTCAACCATTCACTTACACTCCTAAAGCTACCTTCGAATCTAAAACTAGGCTGTGTAACCTTTATCATTTCTTCATTTGGCTATCCCAAGGTGGCCTTTGTTACGTTTGCCTTTTCTAGACTTTTATTCTTCCTTTCTGATCCTGATGCTATTTACTCTCTCTAGTGTGTGCCTATCCTGTATATTCACTTTTTCTTTACTGATTTCTTTAGTAGGTAGATAAAGCTGATGGTTATAACCATGAACTTTGTTTCTATTACAGGGCATGAATGGCGCTGTCCGCGCAGTTGTGCGTATGGGGTTGTATATAGGAGCTAATGTATTTTTCATCAAAGAAGGTTATCAGGGCATGGTTGATGGTGGTGACAATATTGTTGAAGCTAACTGGTCATCTGTATCAGGAATTATCCACAAGGTATTGTATATAATTAGGCAGTTTTTCCTTTTTTTACACTCTTGAATTGTATAAGGTATGAGCAACTATTCTGACTGTCTAAGGCAGGGCTACTTAACTACTATGAGTAAAGGTCCACTTGGACAAGTACCAATGTATGCAAAGGTCCACTTGGACAAGTACCAATGTATACAAAGGTCCGGATATATATGAATTGCTAGAATACTGTATTCCATTCAGTGTATGCATTCCATTCAGATAAAATAATGTATTAATCCCACTCTTGTGTACCACCTGATCCTGAATGTGGTAACAGCTGTTATTTAAATAAGCTTTCTCCTGAAGCCCTCAGTCCAACTAGAACACTCAGAAGGTCCGGATTCGGACCACGGGCCGCCAATTGAGTAGCCCTGGTCTAAGGTATATTTCCAACCATTCATAACAGTGTGCTAACATGCAAATACCAGGACTGGATTAAAGACCTGCAGGGCCTGGAACTGAGGCTGTTATGGGCTTACATTAAATGCTAGAATTCATAGTAATAAAAATAAATAAATGGTGAAAGTGTTTCACCCTGCCTCAGTGGGAGGCGGCCAATGTGTTAAAAAAAAAATGTGCAAATTCATAATTTTTATTCTAATAAAATATTTATATTTTGCAATTCAGGGAACGGGTGAGGCTTGAACCC
Source organism: Cherax destructor (assembly GCA_009830355.1). Taxonomy (NCBI): domain Eukaryota; kingdom Metazoa; phylum Arthropoda; class Malacostraca; order Decapoda; family Parastacidae; genus Cherax; species Cherax destructor. Next base: position 100,016 of record WNWK01006196.1, on the reverse strand, counting down.
ATAGCAAGCAAGTCCTAAAACTCGCAGGCCAGTGTGTTAACCACTTGGCCAGCTGACTTTAATAAGATTCATCCAACTAAGTATATTTCTATACAGCATGGGGAGGTTAGCATGGGCCACCATTGTAACCACAAAGGCAGGTTTTTACAAGTGAATCTCACACCAGTGTGGTCACAGTGGGGCCCTTGCTAACCTAGCTGGATGAATCTTATTAGAGCCAGCTGGCCCAGTGGTTAATGCACTAGCGTGAGAGTTTTAGGACTTGCTTACCATGGGTTCAAGCCTCACCAATTCCATAATTTGTTCGTAATCATGCTATTATGATGTTGTGAGTCATTAATATTTTACTTTTGGAAAATTGTACTTCAAAATTTCTGACTTTTTTTTTTTTTTGCCAGTCTCCTCCTTAGTAGGGTCCTCTTGGGTACCTATTTAATCCTAGGTGAAGAGGGGTACATAGTGCAAGGAAGCATCCCCAATGTCTCCAACTACTCCAGGATTGAACCTGGGTCCATTGCTTGTGAGTCAAAAATCACTGTCAATGAGTTACATACCAGGAAAATAGCAACTGCATGATGACATGCCCATAATTTTGAAGTCTGTTGTATGTACTTATATTTACCATTGTTATAAAGCTGATTGTTCTGTAATATTATGTTACCAGAACTTAAAGCAGCCAAAGAGTGAATTTAGGAAGCTAGTGATCTATTTTGGTCTGTAACATTTACTCTTCAGCAGCAGAATACAAGGCTACTTAAAGGTGAAATTATTTTTTGCCTGTTTTTTAGTTATTAACAGAGTGGATCACATGTAGTGGTGCCCCAGGGTCTAATGTGTTCCAGTGTTGTAAATAAAAACTTGGAAGAATATATAGCAGAAAGATCAACATTAGGTGTACCCAAAATACAGTGGACCCCCGCCTAACGAGCACCCCGGAAATCGTACAATTATGTAAGTACAGTGGACCCTCGGTTTTTGCCGAAAATTCTTTCCAGAATGCTGCTCAAGTGCCATTACCGAACGAATTTACTCCCTTAAGAAATAATGTCACGTAGGTTAGCCTATTTCAGACCCCCAAAATACACTTGCAAAAGCACTTACGAAAATACACTTACATAAATGTTCGAGTTTGGAGATGACCAAAAACCGAGGGACCACTGTATAATATTGTAAGTGCTTGTGGAAGTGTATTTTTGGGGGTTTGAAATAGACTAACCTACGTGACATTATTTCTTAAGAAAGTAAATTCGTTCGGTAAAGGCACTTGAGCAGGCTTCTGGAATGAATTTTGCTCATTAGGCGGGGGTCCACTGTATTAGCATCGGGTAATTCTAACACAGTCGGGAATTCAATATAAAACTCGGTCAGATTTAAGCAACATCAAGGTAAAGAATATATGAATTATAGAGGGTTTAGCAGTATGGTAATATTGAAGGAAGTGGGATTACCATGGCTAGGCTGGAACTAATTAAGGTGAGATAAGATAATTTGAGCCAAGAATAGTTAAAATTTTAAAAATTAGTAAATGTGTTCCTTTTCATATTTTTGTGTAATTTCTGTAAATTTCTTGCTCTATTTTGAAAATCTTGATTTTGTTTTTCTAGGGTGGCACAGTAATTGGTTCAGCTCGGTGCAAGGCATTCCGTGACCGTGAAGGGCGTGTGAAGGCTGCCAAAAACCTAGTTAAACGTGGCATTACAAACCTGGTGGTGATTGGAGGAGATGGTTCCCTTACTGGAGCAAATCTCTTCAGGCAGGACTGGCCAGCACTGCTTCAGCTGCTGGTCAAGAAGGGTAAATATTAAGGAATTCAACATACGAGTTGCTATCAAAAAGTTGCCAGACTCAAATTTTCATACGCTTCCTGGGTGAAATATGATGGTGGCATAGATGTATGGAGAGGGGTGGGATTAAATTATGGGGAATCAAATACAAAATGGGAGTTGACAGTTACTTTTTGCTGATACTGTGCATTTGGGGGATTCTAAAGAAAAGTTGCAAAGATTAGTGGACGAGTTTGGGAGGGTGTGTAAAGGTAGAAAGTTGAAAGTGAATATTGATAAGAGTAAAGTGATGAGGGTATCACATGATTTTGATAAAGAAAAATTGGATATCACATTGGAGGGAGGGAGTATGGAAGAAGTGAATATTTTCACATATTTGGGAGTTGACTTGTCAGTAGATAGGTTTATGAAGGATGAGATAAACCATAGAATTGATGAAGGAAAAAGGTGAGTGGTGCATTGAGGTATCTGTGGAGACAAAGAACGTTATCCATGGAGGCATAAAGGAAATGTACGAGAGTATAGTGGTACCAACACTCTTATATGGGTGTGAAGCATGGGTTGTAAATGCTGCAGTGAGGAGGTGGCTGGAGGCAGTGGAGGTGTTGTGTCTAAGGGCAATATGTGGTGTAAATATTATGCAGAGAATTCGTAGTGTGGAAATTAGGATGAGGTGTGGAGTTACTAAAAGTATTAGTCAGAGGGCTGAAGAGGGGCTGTTGAGGGGGTTTGGTCATTTAGATAGAATGGAACAAAGTAGAATGACTTGGAGAGCGTATAAATATGTAGGGGAAGGAAGGCAGGGTAGTGATCATCCCCGAAAAGGTTAGAGGGAGGTGGGTAAAAAAGAAAGTTTTGTAGGCGAGGGGCTTGGACTTCCAGGAAGTGTGCGTGAGATTGTTAGATAAGAGTGAATGAAGACAAATGGTTTTTGGGACCTGATGAGCTGTTGGAGTGTGAGCAGGGTAATATTTTGTGAAGGGATTCAGGGAAACCGGTTAACCAGACTTGAGTCCTGGAAATGGAAAGTACAATGCCTGCACTTTAAAGGAAGGGTTTAGGATATTGGCAGTTTGGAGAGACGTCTAAACTGTCATATCTGAGCACCTCTGCAAAGACAGTGATTATGAATGAGTGATGATGAAAGTTTTTTCTTTCTTTTTGGGTCACCCTGCCTCGGTGGGAAATGGCCGACATGTTAAAAAAAAAAAAATCCCCATTTTTTAAATTTATGCTAAGGTGAAGCTACTATTTTGAGCTTGCTCTGTAGCAGACTACTGCCTCAGTGACTTTGAAACACACAAAATATACATATCTTTGGGTGGGGGTAGGAGTGGTGGGTGTTACAGATGTGGGTGTTTGGCTCTCCTCCTTTAACCCTTTAACCGTGTCCGAGCTACTAGTACTCACTGCTGTTGCCGATAGTGATCATTTTTCACCAAATTAAATACACCATAAAATTGTAAATTTTCATCAGATTTTGCTCATTTTAGTCTTATTTGATTCAGAAAGACAAACCCTTATCAGACTGTAAGAAAAAATATTTTTTTATATTTTTGAAAATCTTCCCACAGTTAAAGGGTTAACAGGAATCGTCACTATGAGATTCTTTATATATACAGTGGACCCCCGGCTAATGAACAAAATTAATTCCAGAATCCTGCTCAAGTGCCATTACCGAACGAATTTACTTCCTTAAGAAATAATGTCACGTAGGTTAGTCTATTTCAGACCCCCAAAAATACACTTCCACAAGCACTTACAATATTATACTTACATAATTGTACGATTTCCGGGGTGTTCGTTAGCCGGGGGTCCACTGTATATGGAGGATTGGGCATACACACACCTTACCAGTAACCACCTGCTTGTGGATGGTCTTGCCTCTCTCTCTTGTGTGATTTATCATATGCTTCTAGCTGTGGAGTACATTCCAACTGTTTGCCCAAGTTTGTCCTTTTTACCTAAGTTGTAGTTTTATTTTTTTATTAACACATTGGCCGTCTCCCACCAATGTAGGGTGGCCCGAAAAAGAAAAACTTTCATCATCATTCATTCCAATGTCTTGCCAGAGGTGCACTTACACTACAGTTATAAAACTGCAACATTAACAACCCTCCTTCAGAGTGCAGACACTGTGCTTCCCATCTCCAGGACTCAAGTCCGGCCTGCCTATTTCCCTCAATCCTTTCATAAATGTTACCTTGCTCACACTCCAACAGAACATCAAGTCCTAAAAACCATTTGTCTCCATTCCCATTCGCTCCTATCTAACACGCTCACGCATACTTGCTGGAAGTCCCAGCCCCTCGCACACAAAACCTCCTTTACCCCATCCCTCCAGCCTTTCCTAGGCCGACCCCTACCCTGCCTTCCCTCCACTACAGATTTATGCACTCTTGAAGTCATTCTATTTCCTTCCATCCTCTCTACATGTCCAAACCACCTCAACAACCCCTCCTCATCCCTCTGGATAATAGTTTTGGTAATCCCGCACCTCCTCCTAATTTCCAAACTATGAATTCTCTGCATTATATTCACACCGGACATTGCCCTCAGACACGACATCTCCACTGCCTCCAGCCTTCTCCTTGTTGCAACATTCACCACCCATGCTTCACACCCATATAAGAGCATTGGTATAACTATACTACTCTCATGCATTTCCCTCTTTTCTTCCATGGGCAAAGTTCTTTGTCTCCACATTTACCACAGTGACTAGGAACTTTTGAGAGTTCTTGTGTTTGTTAAGGGATTGAGGAAAACCTGTTAGCTGGACTTGAGACCTGGAGGTGGGATGTACAATGCCTGCACTTTAAAATAGGGGTTTGGGATATTGGCTGTTTGGAGTGACATCTAAACTGTCGTATCTGAGCACCTCCGCAAAGATAGTGATTATGTGTGAATGATGGTGAAAGTGTTTGTTTCTTTTTTAGGTCACCCTGCCTCAATGGGAGACGGCTGATGTATTAATAAAAAATAAAAGCACAAATAGATAAAAGTGTATTGTCACAAATGTTCATTACAAATATATATTTTGCTAACTTTGAATATTTTCAAATGCCAAGATAAGCATCACAACCTAAAATGATGACTGTATTACTAAGAATGGTATCAGTATTTTTCCTGTCTTTAAAATGAATCTTATATCTTCAAGGAATGAGTGTAAAAATGACTAGATTTGTTAAGTATGTATATGCAGAAGTAAAGTCTTGAAATTTTAGATTTGTAAAGTAATTTCAACACTTTTAAATCTGCAGGAGAAATTACAGAAGAAGAGCAGAAGACATATTCTCACCTTAATATTGTCGGCATGGTTGGGTCCATTGATAATGACTTCTGTGGAACTGACATGACCATTGGCACTGACTCTGCCCTTCATAGGATAATTGAGGCAGTGGATGCCATTGCTTCAACTGCGTACTCTCATCAGCGTTGCTTCATCCTGGAAGTCATGGGTAGACACTGTGGGTAAGTGATACCTCCGACTTTGTGATATTCTATGTTATATACACATAAAATACATTGAGAAGATTACTTAATGCTTTTAGCTTGTGAGCAGTGTGTTTAAATGACTTTTAAGGTATAGTACAGTATATTATGTTGATAAATATTTTTAAAATAATCTTTAGTTAAAGATTGTTCAGTGAGTGCCTTAAGATGGTGTACACTATGTTTCCAGGAGTAGCCTTGGATCAGCACTGTCATCAGGTTGTCAACCTATTTGTGGGTTTGGAGGTAGTGTTGGAGTTGAAGTGAGATAGAAAAGTATATTTCTCCTCACTTGCTTGGATGTTTGTGTTCCAGTTCAGTTTTACTTAAAGCTGGTGAGGATCAGCTTATACTCTGGAAGCTAAACTCAATGAAAACCTGTAACTGTTGAATTTTTTTTTAAGAGCTTGCATCAAGATTTACAGGGTAGTGCATTGATGCTAGTGAAGGGCTCTTGATCCTAGAAATTAAAGCTACCCTCTCCTTTCTTGGACCAAACCATTACCTCCCATCCCCCAGGTGCTGTATGACCACTGAGTTTGGCACTTCCACAAATATAATATCATGGTATGGAATTCTGCTTTGACTCAGAACTCTTAACTGGAGCTTGATATTATAAAAAACAAATTGGAATACAGTTGAACCCACAAATTCATGAGGGTTATGTTCCTAGAGGTCTCATGAATCTGAATTTTTGAATATGAAATCCTTTCTGTATAATAAATTATTTTTAGATTTGGACTCATTTTCTGCCTCAGAGGCCATATCTATTTAAGTAGTAAAATATTGCCATAATCTCAATAATATTGGCATTCATAAAAAAGAATATTAAGAAAGTTCAAGGTGTGGGGAATACCACTGAGTATATATATATATATATATATTTTTTTTCAACAAGTTGGCCGTCTCCCACCGAGGCAGGGTGACCCAAAAAGAAAGAAAATCCCCAAAAAGAAAATACTATTATTAGTTAGTTTTCAATTTAGGGGTCTTCTACTGAGTGAAGAAAAAAAAATGAAAGGCAAATATCAAATCTATTTGTGAAATGCCCTTCAGAAAAAAGTTGTATAATCAAATCTCACAAATTACAAAGTTCATGAATAGTGGGTTGTACTGTACTCTCTGATTAAAGTGAAATCAAAAAGTAATATTTACCTTAGTCTGTCATCTTGATCACCACACACAAGAGGGGAGGGCTTGGTAAACTTTTACTACATATAAGTGGTGCTAAACCCATTACAGTCTTAAAGCACTTGGGAAATGGATGGTAATCAGGTTTGATCCAAGGAAGGGAAGGGTAGCCCAAATTTCTTGGCTCATAGCCTTTTATTAGTGAAAAAGCACACCTTTGAAGGGGAGGGAGAAAGAATGAATAGGATTTCTCAAAAGGATATTAACTCCCTGAGAAATTCTAGCTGCAAGAGACACCAAGATGAGTTTACATTTAATTTATATTGAAAAGCTATGTAACTAAGCAGTCTAAACATAAAATATTTTGTTTAAAGAAATACGGGGAAGCGGAGTCGAGGTTTTGAGGAATATTTGAATTATCTGTGCGCTTCTGGCAAGACAAGCATTGAGTAAGTGATGATTGTGTTTCTTTCTGTGGCTCACACTACCTTAGTAGTAAAGAAAGCCTTATACAATATTGAGTAACTCTTTCTAATCTAATTAATTTTTCAGATATTTGGCTCTAGTAGCAGCTTTAAGCTCTGAGGCAGACTTTGTTTTCATTCCTGAGAACCCTCCTCCTGAGAACTGGGGTGAGAAGATATGTAAAAAGCTGCAGCAGGCAAGACTTACTTCATCTATTGTATTTCTATGCTCCCTTTATATCTACATGCTTTATTGATTTTCAGGCCATCATCTTCATATTAGTCCTCTGCTACATTGCCTGGTGCAGTATTAGCTGCTGCTTAACATTTCCTTTGATTGGTTTTCTTCTTCATATTTGGGCTAGATTTCTAGTGAAAATGCATCTGGTTATTTTATAGTGCAAAGTGTGCATAGATAGATAAATGAATGGTAAATGGGTAGTTTGCACATGCATGCTGATAAAATGGTGTAAAAAATTACAAGACAATCACTTACGGTAGAGCCCCGACTTACAATGTTCTGACTTATGGCATTGGCACTTTGGAACAATTAATTACTAATGAACACTGATCTACAGTCATGATCATTGCAAATTTTGTGTGTATTCATTTTATGAATGCATTAAGAGTTTATATTTGTTTGGTGGAGATTGATCAAGAGCCAGAGATTTAATATTTATGATTTTCCCCAAGGCTAAATTATCAATATTACTTTTTCTTAGCTGTTGTTGCAAATTGCATTCCAGTTGACAATATTTGCTAAAACACCCTCTACTTGATAATGTAGAAAATGAAAGTTTTTTATTTGTGGCTATTTTACTTTTTTATAAAATTATGACAACTTTCATTTCAGAATATTGTTTTAAAAAAGTCATAAAACATAAACTGCAGTAAAACCTCCATATAAGTCTGGAAATAGAGAACCAAATCTGCTGGATCATTCAATTTGGAAACAATAGACAAAGCCCACTAGTTACAGAATTGTCCATTATTGTTCCAATCATGACAAAATAAATCTCTTCTTTATCCATTACAATTGCCATTACCTACCACCTGCCCCTACCTGTTAGTCCATTATGTGGAGGGTGTTGTATGTAAACAGTTTTTTATATTTTTCACTTTCCAGGTTGCATAACTACGTGTTATCTACATTATATCCCAAATTCTGAGATAGAGCTCTGTAAATAAATAAATAAATACAATATTAGAGGCAGAGAGTTGAAAACCATGAGTAAAAGAAGGTAGATGTTTACATAACCATGTCTGGCCCTGCACTAGCATTTCTGCAATCCATGGGTGTGGCCTGTAATCCATGGGTATGGCCTGTAATCCATGGGTGTGGCCTGTAATCCATGGGTGTGGCCTGTAATCCATGGGTGTGGCCTGTAATCCATGGGTGGGGCCTGTAATTCATGGGTGGGGCCTGTAATCCATGTATATGGCCTGTAATCCATGGGTGTGGCCTGTAATCCATGGGTGTGGCCTGTAATTCATGGGTGTGGCCTGTAATTCATGGGTGTGGCCTGTAATCCACAGGTGAGGTACTTCCATAATTACCCCCTGCTTCCACAAGGGTGGTTTACTGATAGTGGAAGAATATTGATATCTGAGTCTCTCTCACTTCTCCCCTTTATAGTCTTTCTGTTAAAAATTATTCACCTTAAGTTTCGTGAGGATTGGGCTTTGTTTAATTAATGCTTTTACTGTTTGTAAGTGAAAAAGAACAATACTGAATGTAAAAATATTGGGTAAAAATTCTCTGGACAAAAATAACTGAAATTTGTTATGGAATATTACAGCTCCAAAATAAATCTCAAATTATAAGATGGGTTTCTGTGGGAAAATTGGTTCCAAGTACCTAACAATAGATTTATGCAGAATTTTCAGGATTGCATTAACGTCGTAAGATGGGGCCCTGCTGTTCAGTATATGATTTTATTTTTTCAGGAGTAGGTTCAATTTTGTTTAGACTTTTATTTTTAATTTATTTTAGTTCTTAGTTCATGTGTAATTTTTCTTCTCCACTCCTTCCTTAACATCACCCTTGCTAACATAACACACACTACACTTCAATCTTTCCTTTTCAAAATTTTATATATGATGTTTTTAAAACTAAAATATTGCATCAATAATCTGCTAACTGCAAATTAAATTAATGAATGAATTGGCTGCATCACATACACAATATTTACCCTGAAATACCATTCACCTTAACTCTTTAGCTATCTGAGTGTTTCTGCTAGCCTTGCCTGTGAAGCAGACTACATGTTCATTCCCGAGTCTCCACCTGTTCATGACTGGCCTGATCTTCTGTGCCAGAAGTTAGAATCGGTAATGTCAATAATTTAAGACCTTTAAATATTTAATTATAAACTTATGGTGCATTATTATTGTGAAAGTGAAATGAGAAGTAAATGATTAACCTTTAAACTGCTGGAAAAAAGTGTAAAGATTTTTTCCTGAAAAATGTTAGTATAACTGCTTAAAGTTTGCAGAATTGTGTATTAATGCCATTACTGCCTTTTGTCTACTGCCAGGCTGGATACAGTATATATTTGCCATTGAGGCAGTAGTAGTTAGTGATGGCAGAGTTTAGTGGAGTGGAGTAATAGCACCTAACACCTTAATTTGTTTAATGTGTGTGGTGACTAACACTTACATCAGAACATTAACTAATAGTTAGTGATAATTGAAAAATATTTACAAAAGAGGATTCTATTGAGGTATGTGTCAACTGTTGGAACCGAAAAAGAAGGCATGTGTTGATTTTTTCAAATTCTGTACTGATTCCTTGTTGAAAAGGTGTACTGTTCCTGTGGGATGTTTGCAGTGACAATATCAAAGCATTCAAAATTAAATTGGAAATATTATTATTATTATTATTATTATTATTATTATTATGATTACTATTTTCAATACGTTGGCCATCACCCACCGAGGCAGGGTGACCCAAAAAGTAAAAAAAAAAACTTTCACCATAATTCACACATAATCACTGTCTTTGCAGAGGTGTTCAGATACAATAGTTTAGAGGTCACTTCAAACAGCCAATATCCCAAACCCCCTCCTTTAAAGTGCAGGCATTGTACTTCCCACCTCCAGGACTCAAGTCCCTAAATCCCTTCAGAAAATATTACCCTGCTCACACTCCAACAGCTTGTCAGGTCCCAAAAACCATGTCTCCACTCTCTCCTATCTAACACACACATATTATTATTATTCTTTCAACAAAACGGCCGTTTCCCACCGAAGCAGGGTGGCCCAAAAGAAAAAACGAAAGTTTCTCCTTTTACATTTAGTAATATATACAGGAAAAGGGGTTACTAGCCCCTTGCACTTTCATACATTTATTAAACAAAAATACCAACCACTCCAGCACTATATCCCCCCCTGTTTTTAACATTTCTGTCATGATTCCATCAATTCCAGCTGCTTTACCCCCTTTCATTCTACGTAATGCCTCACGCACCTCCCCCACACCTATTTACTTATAAGAAAAATAATACAAGGATGGCTGTGTGTCACACTGGCTTATAACAGTGGATAGGCATGTGTAAATTATTTCTTAGGTTCTCGTTATCAATTTTTTTTGTAAGTTATGTTTTTCATAACTCAGGCATTCATGAATCTGGAGCCTTCTATTGTGTTTATATACTGTGTGAAAAATGTGTCTTACAGTGAGGTATTTTCTTAGGTGGTACTTGCTTTAATAGTAATTATTGTAAAGCCCATAATACACAGTGTTTAAGGCAGATTTTAGGTCAGTGAGGTCATTAGCTTGCACACATTACAGGCAGTGACTTGAGGAAAAAGAACAGGCAACTTCTGACTCTTCCTTATTTCTTTGTTCCTTGGCTAAATGAAATGCAGGAGGTCACCGTGTATACTTGTACAGTGGAACCCCGGTTAACGAAAAAAATTCATTGTAGAAGCCTGCTCAAGTGCCATTACCGAACGAATTTACTTCCTTAAGAAAAAATGTCATTTAGGTTAGTCTATTTCAGACCCCCAAAAATACACTTCCACAAGCACTTACAATATTATAATTACATAATTGCACGATTTCCGGGGTGTTCGTTAACCGGGGTTCCACTGTATACACACCTGTACAGTACCAACATTCAAACTCTTTTGAATGAAAGTTGAGTCTACAATATATGTACTGAAAGTCATTTCATTTCAGAGAGCATGTATAGTTACTTTATATAAAGGGAAGGGGGATAAAAGAGAGTGTAAAAATTATAGGGGAATAAGTTCACTGAGTATACCAGGTAGTGTATGGCAGGGTTATTATTGAAAGAATTAGAGGTAAGACAGAGAGTAGGATTGCAGATGAGCAAGGAGGCTTTAGAGTGGGTAGGGGATGCGTAGATCAAGTGTTTACAGTGAAGCATATAAGTGAACAGTAGTTAGATAAAGGTAGAGAAGTTTTCATTGCATTTATGGATTTAGAAAAGGCATATGATAGAGTGGATAGGGGAGCAATGTGGCAAATGTTGCAAGTGTATGGAATAGGTAGTAAGTTACTGAAGGCTGTAAAGAGTTTTTATGAGGATAGTGAGGCTCAGGTTAGGGTGTGTAGGAGAGAGGGAGATTACTTCCCGGTAAAGGTAGGTCTTAGACAGGGATGTGTAATGTCACCATGGTTGTTTAATATATTTATAGATGGGGTTGTAAAAGAAGTAAATGCTAGGGTGTTGGGGAGAGGGGTGGGATTAAATTATGGAGAATTAAATGCAAAATGGGAGTTGACACAGTTACTTTTTGCTGATGATACTGTGCTTATGGGAGATTCTAAAGAAAAGTTGCAAAGGTTAGTGGACGAGTTTGGGAGAGTGTGTAAAGGTAGAAAGTTGAAAGTGAACATAGATAAGAGTAAGGTGATGAGGGTATCAAACGATTTAAATAAAGAAAAATTTGATATCACATTGGAGAGAGGGATTATGGAAGAAGTAAATGTTTTCAGATATTTGGGAATTGACGTGTCAGCGGATGGGTTTATGAAGGATGAGGTTAACCATAGAATTGATGAAGGAAAAAAGGCGAGTGGTGCGTTGAGGTATCTGTGGAGACAAAAAATGTTATCCATGGAGGCAAAGAAGGGAATGTACAAAGTATAGTGGTACCAACACTCTTATGTGGGTGTGAAGCATGGGTTGCAAATGCTGCAGCGAGGAGGAGGCTGGAGGCAGTGGAGATGTCCTGTCTAAGGGCAATGTGTGGTGTAAATATTATGCAGAAAATTCGGAATGTGGAAATTAGGAGAAGGTGTGGAGTTACTAAAAGCATTTGTCAGAGGGCTGAAGAGGGATTGTTGAGGTGGTTTGGTCATTTAGAGAGAATGGATCAAAGTAGAATGACTTGGAGAGCGTATAAATCTGTAGGGGAAGGAAGGCGGGGTAGGGGTCGTCCTAGAAAAGGTTGGAGGGAGGGGGTAAAGGAGGTTTTGTGGGCGAGGGCTTGGACTTCCAGCAAGCATGTGTGAGCGTGTTAGATAGGAGTGAATGGAGACGAATGGTTTTTGGGACATGACGATCTGTTGGAGTGTGAGCAGGGTAACATTTTGTGAAGGGATTCAGGGAAACCAGTTAACTGATTTAGTTGGACTTGAGTCCTGGAAATGGGAAGTACAATGCCTGCACTTTAAAGGAGGGGTCTGGGATAGTGACAGCTGGGAGGGACTATTCTCAGCTGTCGTATCTGAGCGCCTCTGCAAAGACAGTGATTATGTATGAGTGTGGTGAAAGTGTTGAATGATGATGAAAGTATTTTCTTTTGGGGGATTTTCTTTCTTTTTGGGTCACCCTGCCTCGGTGGGAGACGGTCGTCTTGTTGAAAAAAAAAAAAAATCCAGAATTTGAACCCCTTTCAATTTGAGTGAGCATCAACTATTGGATGCTGGCTTTCCCCAAAGAGCTGAATCTTTCAGAAGAAATGGTGTTCTCTTTCTCAGTGTTTTACCCTTGCAGAAGACAAACACAGCGTAACTGACTTCCAAAAGCCGAATTTCATACACTTGCAATTAAACCGTATTATTATCCTTTTAATATGATGCTTTTTTTTAAGTAGAGTTGATCCCTAGCATGAGTATGACAATGATAGCTTATAATAATAATAATAATAATAATAATAATAGTTTATTTAGTCATGGTACAATGATACATAGGTAGACATGATACAATAATACATAGTTAGGTATAAATGAGGTGTACATGCCAAAAGCCCCTAATATGCTGTGCATTAAGGAAGTTATCATCTGTCTAAAACCCACATCAGAAGATGCTTTTCCCTGAAAAAAATATAAAACCTCGTATCACCAGGGCAAATGTGCCTTTCTGTTTCTGAGCTTCAAACTGTGTAGAATGTAATACAGGTGCTATAAATTTAATATTAATGTTATTAAAAATAATTTCAGTATAAAGTATTGAATTTTTACTTTGCTGATTTACTCCTCAAAAAATAGCTTCAAATGCATTTTTTAGCCGAAAGAGATAGTTTATTAAACTGCAAGGTTTGGTAGTTTACTCTGCCTGTGTTCTTTTGTGTGCATCCTCACTCCTCTGAGCCTCTGCATATGTAGGTAGGTGACCATTCATTATCTTTCTAGTTAATTACCACACCGCTTGTAGAAGATCCACCCATTATAATACAGATAGGTGCTAAAATGCAGTACAGTGGACCCCCGGTTAACGAACACCCCGGAAATCGTATCATTATGTAAGTATAATATTGTAAGTGCTTGTGGAAGTGTATTTTTGGGGGTCTGAAATAGACTAACGTACGTGACATTATTTCTTAAGGAAGTAAATTCGTTCGGTAATGGCACTTGAGCAGGCTTCTGGAATGAATTTTTTTCGTTAACCGGGGGTCCACTGTATTTACCTTTTTCCTGCCTCATATGATAGTGTGAATGATGGTGAAAGTGTTACTTTCTTTTGGGACACTAACCCTTGTGGTTTAGCGCTTCTTTTGATTATAATAATAATAATAATAATAATAATTTTGGGACACTGCCTCGGTGGGAGACAGCCAGCATATTAAAAAAAATTGTAGCTAGACAGACTTAAGGATATCTATCCTCACATCCTCACACTAATATGTATGTATGTCTTTTAACTGCAAATTACCTAATGGACATGAAGTTTGGGGGAATTTATTTACTCGCAGTGCCTTGGCAAGTAATTTTTTCCTCACATAATAACATAAATATGGAAAAGCCTGTAGCAAATGTTATAGATGCTCTACAAGGCAGTGCTCCAAGGCATTCAAAATATTTGAGTAAAATTCTACATCAAGTGATGATCTTCACAAAATAGTTTCAATTAAAAAAATACTCAAGTTTTCTTCCCGTTCAGACAAATTTTTTCTCTCTTGGCTTTAGTGTCATAATTTTGTGCTTCTTCTTATTAGTTTTGTTAGTTTTATGAATGTTTCATGTATGTATATTTGTTGAGTTCATATATTTCTAGGTCTTAAGAATAGGTTTTCAGCAAGTTGGTTTATATGGGATGCTCCTACTGGATTTTCACATAGCAGATTATACTATTAATTTCAAATAAATGTAAATGTATACCTCTTTAAGGGATTGCATTGTGCTGAGCTGATTTTGTACTAGTTGTAAGTAATGCTGATCATGATAGTGCTTGTTACTGCTTTTGAGTTTTTATTACCTGATCAATGAATCATATTTCTTCTCATTTCATGGAGGGGCTGTTTCTCACTGCTTTTTTTCTTTACTAAAATTTTTTACATTGCAGAATATTTTTTAAGCATTTTATAAAGCTTGACTTGTTTTAATACATTGGACAATTATAGAATAGTAAGAATCTTGAGAATGTTATTAAAGAAAGATGCAATATTGATCTTTTTGATAACTGGAGGTTACATAAATTTATATTTTGTCAGTGAGTATGAAGTTTATTTATTTATTCCTTTCCAGGAAAGATCTATGGGTCAACGTTTGAATATTATCATTGTTGCTGAAGGAGCTATTGATCAGCAGGATGTGCCCATCACTGCTGAAGGAGTTAAAAAAGTGAGAAACCATTACCTTCATGAGTAAAGATAGAAAGTGGCCTAAATTCACTTTGATGTTGGTATATTCGTCAGGAAAAAATATCACCCTGACTTGTTTGATACTTAAAACTACTGTGCCACAGAGTTTTTGAATTGTTCATTTTATTTCAGGTCATTGTTGACAAGCTTGGCTTTGATACTCGTGTGACTGTGCTTGGTCACGTTCAGCGTGGTGGCTCTCCCTCTGCATTTGACCGACTTTTGGTAAATTCTTTTTTACGATGAAACCTATTATGATGAATATTGATAACCAGCTTATTTCATGTGTATATATTTTAGCACTTTTTACTATGCATGTGATTGTTTTTAAAAGCTTACTTTAAGATGTAATGTATAGATGTAGGCAGAGAAAGTTTTCAGTACATTATCTTGATTTGCATTTTCATCTGCCTTGGTGGTGCTGTTAGTGTACCTGGAGATGGTTTTGGGGGTCGACACCTGTGTGGCTTGGTCTCAGACCAGTTTTGCTGGCCTTAAAAGGGGCTGTTTTGTACAGCAATATTCCAGCCTAAAGAGAACAAGTGACTAAGAGTATCATCATTGGCTTGGCCTCCCTTGTTTTGAAGGTTCTTATTATTCAGCCTATTATTTTCCTTGCAGTGGTGATAATGACACTTGGGATCCTTGAAAGTGAGATCTTCTTACATTATCACTTCTTAATCCTTAGTTTTTCACTCTAATGAGTAATATAGTGGACTAACCGAAATGTCCTCATTGAACAGAATGTTTTCAGTGGCCCATTGAAAGACTTTACTTTATATCAGATCAGCTTGAAGGTTTCCTGTGTCCTCAGTGGATGCCGCTGTCATGAAAATTCTGATATTGTCTGCTAAGGAAGATACTGTAATATAATGTGTCTTTGTCTATATAGGATATGAGAATGTGAAAGAAAATAAGGGTGAATACTGTTCTTGGGGAACAACTTTTCACTTTGTCAGTCTGTAAATCCAGTCTGTTCACTATTATACATTGGGTTCTCTTTGTTAGGAAGTTAAATATTTATCTGCCCACTTTTCCATTTATTCCTGTTTTTTAACACATTTTATACACTATTAAATAATGGTTGGACTTGTCAAAGTTTTTTTGCAAAATCTTTATACACTACACTTGCATTTAACTTGTCTTCCAGTGCATCCAAGACCATGTCATAATGGTTCAGCAGCTGGAGAGGCAGGAGCAACCTGCTCTAAACCCATGTTGCACTGGGTTGAACAAATGTCATGATTCATTGTGGCTAGTAGTCTTACTTCTCAAAACTTTCAAAATATTTTAATAATACGGGATGTTAGTGCTATCAGTCTTTTTTTTTTTTTTGCAATTTTTTAATGCCATCTATGTGGAACAGAGCTATATTGGTGGTTTATATTGACTAGGATGACTTCTCTGTCCTGGCTCCTCCATAGAATATTTGAAGAATAAAATATTGGTTTCTTGCAGTTCTTGATGTGTATATATAATTCGAGCAATCTGGCCCTGTAGCAGAGTGAATGGACAGTAATGTTCCTGCCTAGAGAATTCATATGACTTAAAAACCCTATAATCATTAACTTGGCATCCTTCATTTTGAAGATTTTTTAAATCTTGCTTTATCATTCTTCTTGCAGTTGTGATAACATGTTTTCTGGGCAAATTAAAACTGACTGGTGCATTCACAGGGTTGCCGTATGGGTGCAGAGGCTGTTCTTGCCCTCATGGAAGCTACCCCGGAGACGGAGCCATGCGTCATCTCACTTGACGGTAACCAATCAGTGCGTGTGCCTTTGATGGGCTGTGTCCTCAAGACTCAAGCTGTTGCTCGGGCTTTGCAGGTACAGTAATGTAATGAATGATTTTCAGGAACGCATCAGTCGTAAATGAGGGACCTTGTGTTTTGCATTATTTATTACAGACATGCTGCTGACTGTAGTGCCAAGTTTCTACATAAATTATTAATATAAACAAAAATAGTAATGATGGCAGTACACTTTTAATATTTGTAACTTAAGTTAAAACCACTAAATAACCATGTAGTTCTATTGTTTTATAAATTATGTAACTTGCTTTTCTTCATTTAAGTGAAAATGTTTTCTTTATATAACTTGTTTTGCTTGACATCAGGATCACAAATGGGATGATGCTGTCCAGATGCGAGGAAGGAGTTTTGCCCGTAACCTTGAAACCTACAAAATGCTGACAAGATTGAAGCCTCCAAAGGTCATTGAAGGAGGAAAGGTATGATATAAAATATATTTAAAATTTAACTAAATTAATTGACAATAAGGGGCTTTATTTGATTAGAATCATTAGGCTTAAATTTTTACGTATTTGAAAGTGGGATTTGTTTCCAGATAATTAAGATAAATGAACATTGATAATTGAGTTGGGCATTTATTAATACCAGTGCCAGAGTAAAGGGCCTTCACCCACACAAAAGGTGGCCCCACAAAGAAGGGTTGTTGGTAGACTACGATGCTTTTCAAATTATTTCTCTTCAAATAAATTTTCATCATCTGTATGAAAACCAGATGTGTAGCTGGTTGACATGTTGTATAATAACACTAGTATGTAATTAACAGTAAATATTTTAGTGTAAGTAGGCCTCCACAAAGGGCTCTTGCCCTGGGACTTCCACAATTCTTGATCTGGTGTTGTCCCAATGTCATTAAAAGTGTTTACAATTGAATATTATAACCCATTTAATGATGTAGAACAGAGGTGTATCCCAAGTACAGTGGAACCTCGGTTTTCATATGCCCTAGTTTGTATGTAAAACTATAGTTATTCTCTTTAAAATATATTTTTTTTTAATATTTATGGGTGTCTGGAATGGATTAATTAGATTTACATTATTTCTTATGGGAAATATTAACAAAAAATACATTTTATAGAGAATAACTTCAGTTTTACATACAAACTAGGGCATACAAAAACCGAGGTTCCACTGTACGTTTACCTGGAGTTTACCTAGAGAGAATTCCAGGGGTCAACGCCCCTGCGGCCCGGTCTGTGACCAGGCCTCATATATGCACGTATATGCAAATGAGAAATACTTCACACATGAACAAATTAGTACTGTACTAATGAATATTCACAGGTAGCAACCATCATAAATATTCACTGGTAAAAACCATCATAAATATTCACTGGTAGAAACTATCATAAATATTCACAGGTAGAAACCGTCATAAATATTCACAGGTAGAAACCGTCATAAATATTCACAGGTAGAAACCATAAATATTCACATTTAGAAACCATCATAAATGTTCACTGGTAGAAACCATTATAAATGTTCACAGGTAGAAACCATCATAAATGTTCACAGGTAGAAACCATCATAAATGTTCACAGGTAGAAAGTATGAAGTAAACTGAGAATAGAAACTATCTAAATTCCTCTAACATTTATGCATCTTTCAGTTAACTAACTCACTCTGTTCACCCTTTTTACCTTAATGCCACTGACAAGTGGTTTGTACCTCTCTGCAGTAGCTCATTTAGCACAAAATGCAACTTTCTAGTATGCTTTAGTTCCATCTTGATTCCAACTGTTCCTTCATTGTTCATTCTTAGTCAGAAGTTTTGCGTATTAATTATTTTTTGTGTGCATACTGATGTTTATGCAGAACTCGACCTGGTATCAGACACCTACACCAGCCAACATCCAGCGGTTCCAAACTGCAAGTACTCTACTACAAACATTAGCAAAAAAAAAAAAATGTCCTTGGGAAGAACATGGGTGTAACTACACTAAATCACAATGGGTATAACAACACTAAATCACAATGCCAAAATCTCTTAAATTAACAGACAGTTATGACATCAGTACCCTACTAGAACCTGTAAATACCAACTTCTCGTTCATAATTCAGTTGGAAACCTGGCAAAAATTGGACAAACAAATGTATATAGAAAAACTGTGATAAGGAATAACCAAAGTTTTAAAAAAATAACAGGTTACACAGCCATTCTTAAGTGTTGACCAGATTAAAAAAATATGGTACTGCACTCTACTATAAGAAGTAATTTAATAATACACTCAACAATGTAAAGGATATGTAATGTCAAAGTGTAATTAATGCTAGAGAGGTCTTTGAAAAATACGTTTATACAGTATATTTATGCATATGTTTCGAATAATCTGAAAAGCTTTTATAACACTTGGCACTACATACAAATCCCACATACTAATACTGTCTACCAAAATAATATAACAACCTTTGAAAACTAATGAGAATTAAAAAACATCAAAAAAATTACCCAATAGCTAATGGTTTTAATATTGACACCAGGCTGAGTTCTGGATGTAGATTTACAGTGCCTGAAGCATGGCCAGGGATACTGTGATTCAGAGGGTCATTTGAATTCAGATGTCTATGCACTTCTGGAAAAACAGCCACAGAATGAATGATGGTGAATGTGTTTCCCTCTTAGTCACCCAGACTTGGTGGGAAATAGCAGATCTGCTAAAAATTAAACTGTAAATTTGTGTTAGTGTGTACATGTTAAGAATGAACAAGTATTTTTAATATAGCATTAACATTTTTATTTGTATATTACAAATACATTTATTTATTTATTTAGATAAAGGTAGAGAAGTTTTTATTGCATTTATGGATTTAGAAAAGGCATATGATAGAGTGGATAGGGGAGCAATGTGGCAAATGTTGCAAGTGTATGGAATAGGTAGTAAGTTACTGAAGGCTGTAAAGAGTTTTTATGAGGATAGTGAGGCTCAGGTTAGGGTGTGTAGGAGAGAGGGAGATTACTTCCCGGTAAAAGTAGGTCTTAGACAGGGATGTGTAATGTCACCATGGTTGTTTAATATATTTATAGATGGGGTTGTAAAAGAAGTAAATGCTAGGGTGTTGGGGAGAGGGGTGGGATTAAATTATGGAGAATTAAATGCAAAATGGGAGTTGACACAGTTACTTTTTGCTGATGATACTGTGCTTATGGGAGATTCTAAAGAAAAGTTGCAAAGGTTAGTGGACGAGTTTGGGAGAGTGTGTAAAGGTAGAAAGTTAAAAGTGAACATAGATAAGAGTAAGGTGATGAGGGTATCAAACGATTTAAATAAAGAAAAATTGGATATCACATTGGAGAGAGATTATGGAAGAAGTAAATGTTTTCAGATATTTGGGAGTTGACGTGTCAGCGGATGGGTTTATGAAGGATGAGGTTAACCATAGAATTGATGAAGGAAAAAGGTGAGTGGTGCATTGAGGTATCTGTGGAGACAAAAACGTTATCCATGGAGACAAAGAAGGGAATGTACGAAAGTATAGTGGTACCAACACTCTTATATGGGTGTGAAGCATGGGTTGCAAATGCTGCAGCGAGGAGGAGGCTGGAGGCAGTGGAGATGTCCTGTCTAAGGGCAATGTGTGGTGTAAATATTATGCAGAAAATTCGAATGTGGAAATTAGGAGAAGGTGTGGAGTTACTAAAAGTATTTGTCAGAGGGCTGAAGAGGGGTTGTTGAGGTGGTTTGGTCATTTAGAGAGAATGGATCAAAGTAGAATGACTTGGAGAGCGTATAAATCTGTAGGGGAAGGAAGGCGGGTAGGGGTCGTCCTAGAAAAGGTTGGAGGGAAGGGGTAAAGGAGGTTTTGTGGGCGAGGGGCTTGGACTTCCAGCAAGCATGTGTGAGCGTGTTAGATAGGAGTGAATGGAGACAAATGGTTTTTGGGACATGACGATCTGTTGGAGTGTGAGCAGGGTAACATTTTGTGAAGGGATTCAGGGAAACCAGTTAATTGATTTAGTTGGACTTGAGTCCTGGAAATGGGAAGTACAATGCCTGCACTTTAAAGGAGGGGTCTGAGATAGTGACAGCTGGGAGGGACTTTTCTCAGCTGTCGTATCTGAGCTCCTCTGCAAAGACAGTGATTATGTATGAGTGTGGTGAAAGTGTTGAATGATGATGAAAGTATTTTCTTTTTGGGGATTTTCTTTCTTTTTGGGTCACCCTGCCTCGGTGGGAGACGGCCGACTTGTTGAAAAAAAAAAAAAAAAAAAATACATTTATACATAATTTTTCATTAAAGTTTTTAAACTTTATGGAAATATTTATGCCTGTACGTACATTATTCTTGAAACAGAGTATAGCTTTAACAACATTTCCGTTGCATCTAATTACTTAGTCAGTACATATTAACATGCCCTATTTAAATTTGTATTAAAATATGACTTGCCTGAAATGCTGCATGTTAAAAAGAGTTCTTTATAAGAATACTATATTATGTTCTGTACCAGTATAACTCTAAATAATCAGTCTACTGCACTGTAATGTTAATGCCACTCATTAAGACCAGCTGTGAAAATGTATGCGAATTCTTTGCAAGAAAATAGTGCTAGTATTTCAACTTGGTACATTTATAACTATTAAATGAGTGATGATGAATGTAATTTCCTTCGTATGGTCACCCTGCCATGGTGGGAAATGGCCGTGGTTTAAATATTTTTGGTAATGAGTGTTAAGTTGCTTATGTGTAGTACTAGTGGTCTTGTCACTCAGTAGTTACTGCTTAACCTTTCCAGCTGCCAGAGGGGCAGTCAGTTATGTACATTTATTAGGTTGTTAACTTTCAGTGGAAGTTATAAGGTCCATAATCTACCACACAAAAGAATACTTTGCTGTATTTTGTGAAACTGTTTGTTGTGAGATTTACAGAGTTTGGAATCTTGTGATACTGCCTTTAATCATCTTAATGTGATCAGACTATATCTTATGTATACATACACACGTATATTTATAGTAATTTATTTCAGATTTAGTGTGTCAAGGTTTTTAGGCTATTAGTATATAAGTCTACTTTAATATTGTCTTCTAACTTTAATTGTGCATTTTTTATTCTCCCTTGACCCACACAGGCAATCCTGGTCCGGGTAAGACAGCACATAATGTTTTAAGTAATTAGTAATGAATATATAATTAAGATAAATCTATGAGGTACCATCTTGATGATATTTGCCATGTAGATGTAGCACAACTGTTGTGGAATTATTGTAGTAAAATACACAATAGTGTTAGCTTTAAGGCTCTCTTTTATAACATTTAATGATAAGGTATATATTTCTTAGCAACTTAATATTCAACATATCAGTAGCATTAATTTCTAAGATGTTGCCAGTATACTTCCTTCATGAAATGGTGATATAAAATTAAGTCCATGGTGTGCAGGCAAGGTTTTAAGCACTTGTTTGGAACAACATTATTGATGCAGCCATTGTGGACCCTGCAACAACTACTACAAGCCAGAACCCTATATGGGAAATCATTTTTGAAGCTGTTCGTTGATTAATTAGGTACTGATTTGTTTAATAGGAGATACAATTTTCTTGGAAAAGTTAAGTTCTTAGGATTATGTGTGAGGTATTGCCAATAGAAAAGTTGAACCTAGTGTCTTAAATGTGGTCAGATATGCATTAAATAAATATGGCATTTATGTACATAAAAATAAACAAATAAAAAATTATTTTTTCGAAATGTGTTGAAACGCATTTCATTTTTCTTAGGTGGGCCATTTTGCTTTGATGGGAGATGGCCATTGTGTTAAAAAAAATTATAAATTGTTTTAAAGCATATTTTACTAACATTTTGCTATAAAGTTCATCTTTAATATCATCAATGCCTTGTATGATTGCGTTGTTTAGTATTCTAATAACTAGTATCATTGGTTGTGCTTACATAAATATTACTTCTAACGCATTTGGTTTATATTTTGTGTAGTCTGATTCAGATGAGGCTCCAGAGGGAAAGGTACTCCTGTGGTAACACTTTGTAGCTGTTTTCTAGGCTTTTGTAGAGCACATTTTGTCCTGTCAACTTTGCAGTTTTATTCATTCAATAATTATAAAAGACTAAAAGGAAATCAAGTCCTGGATTATAGAATAGAATTTGCTGCATCAGCCAAACTGCTATTGAATGAATATTTCAAAGCTTTAATATCCTAACCCTTTTACCTGGAATGCTTTATTGTAGTTACTACAAGAAATAATGGTGTTGCTATTTCACCTTGCATTTGTTCTCTTGAGAATAGGAGTCTACAAAGTTGTGTACTGTATATAAGCTATGGAAGAAAGCTTGAATCTAAATGTTATAGCCTTGCTTTTTCCTTTTCCTCTCAACTTTCTCACTAGCAGTTGTTACAAGGTGTGTTTTGATGAAAAGTTAATATTCCTAAATTTTGCAAAAAAAAGTTTTTTTTATTTTTTATGGGGATAATTTTTTTTTTCTTTTGAACAAATTATTTATTTTGAAGCTATAAAGTAACATCACCAAAATACTTTATCACTGATGCACTATTAAATTTTGTAATCAACTTAAATATTACCTTTCTTGAAGCTAATCTGTTATAGTTATTGTATTTATGTAAGCTCATCATAATTGGGTGTAATTGAAAAGAATGGTGAGTATCATTAATTAGTTTTAATTAGTCATTTTTACTTTTAAGAAATTGAATAATTCCCCCAAAATTTCAGAAGACTGATGCTGAATCTCATGGTAATATTATAAATTTCTTGAATATCCACCAGTTGATAAGCAGTATTGAATATTTAATGAATCGTATGATGTTCACTAAATTTTCTAACTCTGAAAAGTATTTTACCCCTAAATTTTCACGTACCACTTAAGACCTATTTGCTGTTAAAATTTTCAGTGGAACTTTTCTTTTTTATTAATCTATAAATGTTTAGCCCATTTTATACTTACTAAGGTCCCTTTTATGCATGCCTTTTAAACATTATTGGCAGACTATTTTATCCTTGAACCATTTACTCCATCAGCAAAACACAGTTTTGGACAGAGGTGACTTGGTGAGCTATTTTAACTTAATTTGATTTTGTAGGAAAATAGTGTGGTAAATATAAGGTTAAATTTTAATGTCAAGACAGTTGTCTGCATACCATCACTGTTAACACAGGAGTTAAATTTAACATTATGATATGATGGTATATATTAGAGAAGCAGATGTAATTAAATATCTAACTCTCTTCTTGACTATTACTGTCTACTAAATTTAATAATTCAAACTTTTTAGCATAGAACTATAGTGTAATTATATTTGTGGTTGGAGTTCATTGAATCACCTGGTAGTGACCACTGACAAATTGAATGGTGTGTATGCACTAAGAGGTGTGTGTTTGTATGTGTATCAGTGTATATACACCAAGCTTATTGTAATCCTGATTTTAGGGTTTAAAGTACAGTGGTCCCTCGGTTTTCGCCGAAAATTCATTCCAGAAGGCTGCTCAAGTGCCATTACCGAACGAATTTACTTCCTTAACCCTTTGGGGGTCGACAGGCCTTCTCAGGAAAGTGTTCCTGGGGTCGAAAATTTTTTTGAAAAAAAAAATTAATTTTTTCTTATGAAATGATGATCTTTTTCCGATCATAACACCACCAAAATTATGAAATTTGATTGAAAACTAACGGAATTATGCTTTCGCGATGTTAGTGGTAGCCATGACACTTACGCATCGGCAATTTTGCCCACTTTGAGCCCTATTTTTGACAAATTCCAATGTTTCAGTCTCCTAAAATTATAGCTATTTTGCTAGAACTCCATTTCTTCTATCGATTGAGTACAAGAAACCGACTATTTACCAATTTCATCTACCCAAAATAGTGGTCAGAAAATGGCAATTTTCCAATTTCACTCAAATTTCAAACGATGCCAATTTCAAAATAGGGTCCAGAGTAAACAAGGCAGACATTCCTGGCACTAAAATAACATGTTCTCTGTTCATTAGTCACATCTCCATGCCCCTGTTCCATTACTTTTGCTTTTCATTTTGAATTTTTATTCTCACAAAAAATAGAAGATTTACTGTTATGTATACAACTGCATCATTGTAAAAATGGTATAAATAATATCAGAGCACTTGTGCATGAATATAAGACTAGCCAGTTGATGTGTATTGGAGGCATGGTGTGATTTGTTTACTCTTGAACATCGTCAAAAATCGAACATTTTTGCTACTTTGAGCTCAATTTCAAGGTACTTGTCATTGTCATACCAATCAAAATCATCTCTATTTCTGTAATATATCTTCCATTCTATCAAATGAGACCAAGAAAACGAGAATACATCAATAAATACCATACGAAAATCGACTGCAAAGTCACTGTTTTAATCGAAAAAAACGTTCAGAGTTTTTTTTCTCTCATTATGCAGTGTGTACTGCAGGATTTTTTTTATACTGCGCACACTGACCACACAGACCCATTCTTTCATATGTATGCCTACCAGACGTTTTCTGCTTAAATTGAGGCTGCTAGAATTTGGGCGTACTAGTACGGCACCAACCCCTGCTCGTAAAACATACTAGTACGGCACCGACCCTGAAAGGGTTAAGAAATAATGTCACGTAGGTTAGTCTATTTCAGACCCCCAAAAATACACTTGCAACAGCACTTACGAAAATACACTTACATAAATGTTCGAGTTTGGAGATGCACGAAAACCGAGGGACCACTGTATTCTTGATTGTTTATGTGCAGGTGTTATACAACCTTAATGACTCTTACAGTTCCTAAACTTTGCACATTACAAAAAATTAACCCATCTAACAAATCCCCTTATTTAACAGTAAATTTATAATTTGTTATGCACTTTTGGCTCAGAATGTGGACTTTTCTACCTTACTGGTCTTATGTTTACGGCTTGTCTGCCATACTGGATCATTCTCCTACACTGCCTTCAAAGTTCTATTAATTTCCAACAATCAAGGAAGTGACGAGATGCTATTATTATGTAGTGTTCCAAAACTGGCAGCCAGTGTGTTAAAAAAAACTGGTTATACAACATAGACATGTCTTTAATTTCAGTTATGTGCCATAAACATATCACTCCAAAGAGAGAGTTATATCTACTTAGCCAAATGTGAGTGGTAAATCCAAAATTTATTGGTAAAGGCAAAACCTGTTCCCCAGATAGTTTATATTGGCACAAGTCATAATGCATTGATTTCTATATGCAGTAGGCCCCGCTTTACGGTGTTTTTGCCTTACAGCGTTCCGCTAATACGGCGATTTCAAATTATGACCAAAACTCTCTATATGGCTCCGTCTTTCTAATATGGCGCACCCCACCCGGATTCTTTACATTCTCCATGAGCACATCTCTATATTATGTCTGGAAACTTTCCAAAATTTCAAGTGTTTTAAAGTTATTGCATATTTTATATGTAGTCTGATAATTATACTTATATGTTTTTTTTTTTGTTTTTTTTTCAACAAGTCGGCCGTCTCCCACCGAGGCAGGGTGACCCAAAAAGAAAGAAAATCCCCAAAAAGGAAAAACTTTCATCATCATTCAACACTTTCACCACACTCATACATAATCACTGTCTTTGCAGAGGAGCTCAGATACTACAGCTGAGAAAAGTCCCTCCCAGCTGTCACTATCTCAGACCCCTCCTTTAAAGTGCAGGCATTGTACTTCCCATTTCCAGGACTCAAGTCCAACTAAATCAATTAACTGGTTTCCCTGAATCCCTTCACACAATGTTACCCTGCTCACACTCCAACAGATCGTCATGTCCCAAAACCATTCGTCTCCATTCACTCCTATCTAACACGCTCACACATGCTTGCTGGAAGTCCAAGCCCTCGCCCACAAAACCTCCTTTACCCCTTCCCTCCAACCTTTTTCTAGGACGACCCCTACCCCGCCTTCCTTCCCCTACAGATTTATACGCTCTCCAAGTCATTCTACTTTGATCCATTCTCTCTAAATGACCAAACCACCTCAACAACCCCTCTTCAGCCCTCTGACAAATACTTTTAGTAACTCCACACCTTCTCCTAATTTCCACATTCCGAATTTTCTGCATAATATTTACACCACACATTGCCCTTAGACAGGACATCTCCACTGCCTCCAGCCTCCTCCTCGCTGCAGCATTTGCAACCCATGCTTCACACCCATATAAGAGTGTTGGTACCACTATACTTTCGTACATTCCCTTCTTTGCCTCCATGGATAACGTTTTGTCTCCACAGATACCTCAATGCACCACTCACCTTTTTTCCTTCATCAATTCTATGGTTAACCTCATCCTTCATAAACCCATCTGCTGACACATCAACTCCCAAATATCTGAAAACATTTACTTCTTCCATAATCCTCTCTCCAATGTGATATCCAATTTTTCTTTATTTAAATCGTTTGATACCCTCATCACCTTACTCTTATCTATGTTCACTTTTAACTTTCTACCTTTACACACTCTCCCAAACTCGTCCACTAACCTTTGCAACTTTTCTTTAGAATCTCCCATAAGCACAGTATCATCAGCAAAAAGTAACTGTGTCAACTCCCATTTTGCATTTAATTCTCCATAATTTAATCCCACCCCTCTCCCCAACACCCTAGCATTTACTTCTTTTACAACCCCATCTATAAATATATTAAACAACCATGGTGACATTACACAACCCTGTCTAAGACCTACTTTTACCGGGAAGTAATCTCCCTCTCTCCTACACACCCTAACCTGAGCCTCACTATCCTCATAAAAACTCTTTACAGCCTTCAGCAACTTACTACCTATTCCATACACTTGCAACATTTGCCACATTGCTCCCCTATCCACTCTATCATATGCCTTTTCTAAATCCATAAATGCAATAAAAACTTCTCTACCTTTATCTAAATACTGTTCACATATATGCTTCACTGTAAACACTTGATCTACACATCCCCTACCCACTCTAAAGCCTCCTTGCTCATCTGCAATCCTACTCTCTGTCTTACCTCTAATTCTTTCAATAATAACCCTGCCATACACTTTACCTGGTATACTCAGTAAACTTATTCCCCTATAATTTTTACACTCTCTTTATCCCCCTTCCCTTTATATAAAGGAACTATACATGCTCGCTGCCAATCCCTAGGTACCTTCCCTCTTTCATACATTTATTAAACAAAAATACCAACCACTCCAGCACTATATCCCCCTGCTTTTAACATTTCTGTCATGATTCCGTCAATTCCAGCTGCTTTACCCCTTTCATTCTACGTAATGCCTCACGCACCTCCCCCACACTCACATCCTGCTCTTCTTCACTCCTAAACGATGTTGTACCTCCCTGGCCAGTACATGAAATTATCGCCTCCCTCTTTTCATCGACATTTAAAAGTTCCTCAAAATATTCCCGCCATCTACCCAATACCTCCAGCTCCCCATCTACTAACTCCCCTACTCTGTTTTTAACTGACAAATCCATTCGTTCCCTAGGCTTTCTTACCTTGTTTATCTCACTACAAAATTTTTCTTGTTTTCAGCAAAATTTCTTGACAGATCCTCTCCCATTCTTTCATCCGCTCTTCTTTTGCACTCTCTCACCACTCTCTTCACCTTTCTTTTACTCTCCATATACTCTGCTCTTCTACTAACACTTCTGTTTTGTAAAAACCTCTCATAAGCTACCTTTTTCTCTTTTATCACACCCTTTACTTCTTCATTCCACCACTCACTCCTCTTTCCTCCTGCACCCACCCTCCTATAACCACAAACTTCTGCCCCACATTCTAATACTTCATTTTTAAAACTATCCCAACTCTCTTCAACCCCCCCACTACTCCTACTTGCACTAGCCCACCTTTCTGCCAATAGTTGCTTATATCTCACCCTAACTTCCTCCTCCCTTAGTTTATACACTTTTACCTCTCTTACTTGCTGTTGCCATTTTCCTTTTGTCCCATCTACCTTTTACTCTAACTGTAGCTACAACCAAATAATGATCTGATATATCCGTTGCCCCTCTATAAACATGTACATCCTGAAGCCTACTCATCAACCTTTTATCCACCAATACATAATCCAACAAACTACTTTCCTTACGTGCTATATCATACCTTGTATATTTATTTATCCTCTTTTTCATAAAATATGTATTACTTATTACCAAACCTCTTTCTACACATAGCTCAATTAATGGCTCCCCATTTACATTTACCCCTGGCACCCCAAATTTACCTACTACTCCATCCACAACATTTTTACCCACTTTAGCATTAAGATCCCCAACCACAATTACTCTCTCACTTGGTTCAAAACTCCCACACACTCACTCAACATTTCCCAAAATCTCTCTCTCTCTCTACACTTCTCTTTCTCCAGGTGCATAAACACTTACTATAACCCACTTTTCACATCCAACCTTTATTTTACTCCACATAATCCTTGAATTTATACATTTATATTCCTTCTTTACCTGCCATAACTGATTATTCAACATTATTGCCACTCCTTCTTTAGCTCTAACTCTATTTGAAACCCCTGATCTAATCCCATTTATTTCTCCCCACTGAAACTCTCCTACCCCCTTCAGCTTTGTCTCACTTAAAGCCAGGACATCCAGCTTCTTTTCATTCATAACATCTACAATCATCTCTTTCTTATCATTCGCACAACATCCACGCACATTCAAACATCCCACTTTGACGATTTTCTTCTTCTTCTTTTTAGTAAGCTATACAGGAAAAGGGGTTACTAGCCCATTGTTCCCGGCATTTTAGTTGACTTTTACAACACGCAAAATATACTTGCACATTGCTGGCATGCAGGTACACATTAAAATCACTAAGAGTGTGGTAGTCTGTTCTGTTCTGTGTTGGATTTATCAGGGCCACTGACAGCATAAGCCGTATTGAGCCTGACTTCTCAATGGCACAATGAAAATTTGTTGCCCAAGGTTGGTCGATGAAAGAAAAGGAACAAAAGTTCCTTTGTAAATAGAGATAGAAACTTAAAGTTTCCAGTTAGATATGGTGGACCCCCTTGCCAAGCCCCAGCAGAGTGGGATGCCCACACCCCCCACATGAGTTCAGTAAGCAGCTTCCCACCAAAGACCATTAAAGAATTATCTGCAGAGAGGAAAAAATGGAGCTGGCTAAAAGTAAGCCGATGAACAGGTGCCCCTCCTGTAGAGTGCCCGGCGGGCAAAATAGATGAGGACAAGCGTCCCAGAGAGAACGGGGGAAATTTATCACCGATACTCAGGCAAAGGCTGGCGCAGAAGTCTAGGTGTGGTAGTCTGGTGAAGGGAAAACATTCTTTTCTCTGGTCCAGCACCAGAGAAAACGTGTATGAATCTGTATTTGGCCCAATCACTCCCCTTAACACATAACGCTTTTGTTTACAATTCCCGGCATGAATTATTCATTACTTCTCCCTTCGTTTATGACGGCATCTAAAGGGAGTTGTTAGAAACAATTAAACTCGGTGAACAAGGTATGTTGATAATAATAATAATAATAAGATTTCTTCGGATTTTTTAACCTCGGCCGCATTAAATATCGTGTAGCTATGTAGGTAGGTAGGTGCAGCTGTATAGCCAGGCGGACTACATAGCTACATCTACTGGCTACCTACACCTGACTTCCTACTAATATATACTACTCACCTCTCATTCTACATTAAGATTACTGTATGTGTATTTTATCTCTCTGGGCTGCTTTAAATATCGTATATTAAGTATGGGACGGGGAGCCAGGGCTACCTACACCTGACTTCCTACAAATTAGTACATACTACTCACCTCTCGCCTTATATTAAGACTATGTACAAATATTTTAAGGTAAGTAATGAATGTACTGTGTATGTATTTTACTTTTTATTGTGTTTTTTAATGCCTAGTTCTATTACTGAATATAAGTTAGTGTAAACTTGTTGTCTGGCATTTATATGCATTTATAAGTTGAAAAATGGCGTTATGCTTTCCAGCGATGTCTGCTTTCCGGCAGTAGCCTGGAACCTAACCTGCTGTATAAGTGGGGCCCTACTGTAATCTAAACAGTGACAAAACTTGTGTATTTGCATTAATTACTCTTAGCTTGGATAGGTTAGGTTAACCTAAAGTTAGCTCCATTTACGGATAATTTAGGCCAGTAACAAAATAATATAAATAGGCAGCTTTCATCAGGTATCACAGGATGCTCTGTCAAACAACATCCTGTGATCTGTTAAACAGAGCATCCTCTGATCTGTTAAACAGAGCATCCTCTGATCTGTTACAGTGTTGGTAACACCATGCCCTCTTTAATTTGGAGAACAGGATGAAATGAGTATTTCTCAGTGGTTGCTATTTGAGTAGTTCAGTGAGCTCTATGTACTGTAATTTGTCATACTTTAAAAGGAATTATTATTCTCATGTGGAAATCTGCGAGCCATTGTCTTGTACTATTTTTGTAAAGACTTTGGTGCAGATTAAATTCTTTTTCTCTCCTCTTCTAGTTTTATACTGTAATTACACACATTGATTGGTTAGTATGCATGTTTAGCGAAACAAAATATTGAAAATTTCCCAGTTTTGTATAATTTTTTCTTATAATTTCCTCTGATCATTGAGATGTGCATGGTACCCAAGGTACAGTATTTACTCGCACTGCACGGCATTGGTTACTTTCAGTATTTTATTTATTCATGTTATGCCTTCATGATGACACATTTCATAGTTTATGCACAAAATATATTCATTTTTGGTGTACATAGTATACATCTTGATTTTAAGTTAATTCACATGAGACTGAAGAGTTGGACAAAGTGCCATTTGCCTATATTACTCTAGTTAAATGTATGACTTACATCCACAATAGACCAGGTTTTCCAAAGCATTATACATACTACTTGGTAATATAAGATGATAATCTCGTGTTAGATAGGAGTGAGTGGAGACAAATGGTTTTTGGGACTGACGAGCTGTTGGAGTGTGAGCAAGGTAATATTGTGTGGAGGAATTCAGGAACACCTGTTAGATGGACTTGAGTCCTGGAGGTGGGAAGTACAGTGCTTGTATTCTAATGGAAGGGTTTGGGATATTTGCTGTTTAGAGGGACATATAAACTGTTGTATCTGCATACCTCTGGCAAGACATTGATAATGTAAATGGTGGTGAGAGTATTTCTTTTTTTGGGTCACCCTCGGTGAGAGACTCCCAGTGTATTAAAAAAACATCTCATTTTATCATGTCTTGATATCTTTGGCAATATTTTCTCTTACATGACAGTACCAAATTAGTATTCTTAAATTGAATCAGTTAGTTTTTTGTCATTTATTGCTGTACTGTAATTTATTTGGAGTTAGGACATTAATTTCAGTTGCCAGTTCTACTAAGCACTAAAACAGATTAGAATGGGCCAAACTATCCAAAATATCCTAATCACAAAAATTGAGTCAATTGTAGTCACAATACAATGAATTGCATCCCCCTCATCATTCACATATAACACTGTGTCATGTCCTTAGCAGACAAAAATGCCACCTATTGCTAGGCCACTGACTGATTGTTTAGGGTAATGAATTTACAGCCTCTTGTATACATTTTATAGTAGATTTTGTTCTTTAAAGTCTTTTTGGCATTTACTGTACAGTGGCTAGGGTGGTGCCTTTTTTCAAGTGGACAGCATATAACATGAGCTCACTAACTCTACATCAAAACATCAACTTGAATAATTCTTTTTTATTTTTTAAATAAAAATAAAATTTTTACTTTTTTTCACAAATAAAATTACACGCACATAATGTACTATACAGTATTGTATAATTTTTGTTACATTATTTAGGTTTAGGTATCCAGGAATATCTCCCCAGCTCACTATAAAATCTGTATGTAGCTTTTATAGTACTGCTGTCTTGGCACAATACTCTCCCTGCACCTGTTCACTACTTGTGCGAGATATAATAGAGAAGTCGTAGGGTAAATTTTAGAGAAATTTACACACACTAAGAAGCAGATTCCACATTAGTTTCAGCATTCAAAATTTCTTAAATATTTCAGTGTTGGCTTAGGCATAATATAAATTGTATTTGTTCAACCCATGATACTTTTACGAGATGTTGCTTTGCAATTAATGACTAATGCATTGGTTTTCTTAGTTTGTACTTCACTTTTTTTTTTGTCAGATTTTATACATGCCAAGAAGTTACTCTAGTATTTAGGCTTACCAGATGGTTAAACGTTTGAGGTTCTTAAATGAGATTTTTCAGTCATGTCGAGGTTCATTGCAGTTACTGTGAGCCTGGTCAGTTATATACAAGAACATGTCACAGTAAGGAGTGTGTATAGTGCAGTAGAATGAGTGGTTATATATTTTTTTTTTTTTTTAGTTTATTGAGTTTTGATAAAGTCCCTAAATTGAAATTGATTGAAAAGATTGTCTTTATACAGTAAGTAGATGCACAGCTGACTGAATATATACTTTACCTCATTTTCATAAATTTTACTTATAGAATTCTTTTTATAAATGCGGTATATTATTATAAGGAGAAAAGCAATATTTCTCATGTCATAAAACTTTTGAGATAGTGCTATTCTATCTAAATTTTATTACATGATAAGAAATGAGTTTATATTATATATACAGTTTTGCTCTTGTTTTAGTTGAGATAAGGAGCTTATAAGACAATATTATGGATGTATTAGGTAGCAAGACTTGCATCATATATCATAGATTACTTCTCCCACTGTTTTACTATTAGCTGGATATTATAGAAAGTTACTTATGCACATCTATTTTCTTTCAGCTTGTTACAGACTTTGATCTCTGTGCAACTCTTTATTTTCAGCCTATTGCAGAATGTGTCCGCTTTCCATGAAACTCTTTTCTTTCAGCATTTTGCAGAAAGTGTTTTACATAGATATTTCTCTTCAATGTTTTTTGCATATTGCTTTCCTACATCTGTTTTGTTTCGGCTTAATGTATTTCATACTTCAGTGCAGCTGTTTACTTGTTTTGCAACTTCACCGTCATCTGCAATACATTTAAATACTGTATTGAATTCCTCATACTGCCTGTACTGTATTTGTTTTTAAATTGTCATAATAAAATAGCAGATACAATGTATGTGGAATTTCTTTTTTAGGATTATTCATGTTTAGTATTTCTTGCATGATATAGATTTAATGTACAGTGGCTTTCACTGCAGTGAAGTTTCCTGTATCTGGAAAACATACCAAGAGGCCATTCTGGGTATGAAGCTTTTTGGTTATTTGAGTCTCCCACCATTGCTTGTCAAAAATTGCTACAGTTATTATATCACCTGTAAATAAGATCACTGCATGTAAAATTAAAAGATTGGAAAAAATTCAGATATTATTTACAGCATACATGTAGAAGGCAGTGTTATGCTCGTGGATCTATCATGCTTAGCCTTGAAAAAAGTAGGAATTTGTTTAGGCTGTGTTTATTTTGCCTTTTTCCATGGAAGTTTATTTAGAAAGTTGTATTATAGCTGCTTGTGCAGACCAGTTTAAATTAAATTATATAAAACTAAAATGCAAATATCTGATACTTGAGGATTTTGCATAACTAATTTCCAGATAAGGGAGACTTTGCTGTGCAGTGTGTATGCTAGTGTATTGATATATTATTAAAAACAGATATGCTATGCAAAAAGACTAGTTTTAGCATTTGTGTAAAATGTATATTTATTTTACTGCACATAAAATTTAGATTTTTACATGGTTTAATTTTGAATGTTCATTAAAGTTGGAACAGTGATTTATATATAAGCCAGTAGTTCCTGTTAGGTTTATCATGGACAGTTAAAAATATGTTAATCTAATTTTTGCTCTCAGGGAGGCTTCAATCTAGGAGTGATGCACATAGGTGCCCCTGCGTGTGGTATGAATGCTGCTATTCGGTCATTTGTGAGGAACTGTATCTACTGTGGTGACACGGTGTATGGCATTCATGATGGTATCGACGGACTTGTGGAAGGCAATGTATGTGTAATTATAAATATTATTATAGTATTTGTGTTATTCATTCTTTTTCTTCTTTTCCCCTTTTCCTCCACTTTCTTCTTTCATTAATATTATTACTGTTAATATAATACATTAAAACCTTGATATAACTGACTTTTAAAATTATAGGCAAAATCTACTGGTTAAATTGTACTTCTGACTCCTTTATTTTCAATATTTATTACAGTATATCTGTAAATTGTTTGTATAATACTATATTAGGTATATAGTTAGGGATGCTTTAGTGCACTTTTTTTTACTGCTTTAAACATCGTTACAGTATAACAGATACCTCATCCTTATTAGTCTGTTATATCAGACTAATATTGTATCATTGTTATTATTTTTAACATTTGATGACATTCCTTGAATAATTTTCTTATAATGTCAGCTCTTTAAATAGTATATATTTCAACTTGCCCCATTTATAAAATTGGCAATTTAGAAATATCTTTTGCTAACAGATCCAGGAAATGACATGGACTGAAGTGACAGGATGGGTTGGTCAGGGTGGAGCCTTCCTGGGCACCAAACGCACATTGCCCGACAAGCACTTTGACCAGGTCTGTGGCATGCATGATAGATTCTTTTACCCCTTTAACTGTGTCCAACCTACTAGTACTCACTGCTGTTAAAGATTAGTGATAATTTTTTTACCAAATTCAACATGCCATAATTCGTAAGTTTTTTTTTTATCAGAGTTTGCTCATTGTAGTCTTATTCATTCAGAAAGACAAACTCTTATCTGTTAGAAAAAAATATTTTTTTTATTTTTCAAAAATCTTCATGAAAGTTGTTTCTCTCTCTCTCTCTTTTACTCTTCCTTTTTTGTTCTTGCAAGACCTACTGCTGATGCCCGAAACTGCGGATAGTAGCAAACCCTATATAATGTATGTCATTTTTCGTTTACATACCTCTGATAAACTTTAATTGATAAATTACGCACAGTAAGTAGAGAATTGGCATTTTTCACTGATGGGAAGCACTTCACGGCTTTGAACAACTGCAACCCTCACTACTTTTGTGCTTTGTGGCCATTGTTAAGCAAAATTAAGACTTATTTTTGAGCCACAGTAAACCGCAGATAACTGAAACTGCAGAAACTGAAATGCAGTCATACCCCACCCTACATCATTAATTGGTTCCAAGAGCCATGATGTAACCCAGTTTTTTATGTAAACCAGACATAATGCCTTAAAAATGCTTTAAAATGATGACAAACACAATAAAACTAGTGTAGATAACCTGATAGTACACTAAAAACACATTTTAGTCATATTTTTAAAGAATAATAAACACAATTAAAAAAATTGTGATGTAGATGATGTTGCTGATTGATGTAAAGTCTGACATAATGACGTTCGCTGAATTGAAGTTTACTCTAGAAAAGTGGCATAAAGGTGAACTTGACATAGGCTGAAATGATGTAAAGCGGGTTATAACTGTACGCAGATACAGGGGGTTCTACTGTATATATTCTGTTACTTTTGAGAGTACAGTGGTACCCCGACTTACGATATTTTTTCATTCCAGAATGCTGTTCAAGTGCCATTACCAAACGAATTTATCTCCATAAGAAATGATGTAAAATAGACTAGTCCTTTTAGACCCCCAAAATTACACTTACAAAAGCATTTAAAAAAAATCAATTTACATAAAAGGGTGTGTTTGGGGACCATCGTAAGTTGGGGTACCACTGTATATTGATATGCTCAAAAACTATCCATGAAAATTATAGTTGTAATACCTTTTGAGTTTATGGGGGTAAGATAGCTTTTCGTTCCTCAGATTTTGGCCATCTGACATGAATGATCCTTGTCATATTTATTTTTATCATTATCACAGGTGGCTGCACGTCTGCGAGAGTACAAGATGCATGCCCTGCTGATTGTTGGTGGCTTTGAAGCTTATCACGCACTGC
Organism: Cherax destructor; assembly: GCA_009830355.1. NCBI lineage: Eukaryota > Metazoa > Arthropoda > Malacostraca > Decapoda > Parastacidae > Cherax > Cherax destructor. Next base: position 63,408 of record WNWK01006196.1, on the reverse strand, counting down.
TGCAGTTGTATGAGGCCCGTGGCAAGTACCCAGAGTTCTGCATTCCCATGGTTGTCATCCCCTCTACTATCAGTAACAACGTCCCAGGCAGTGACTTCAGTCTGGGGTGTGATACTGCTCTTAATGAAATCACTGAGGTTAGCAGTATTGATTATCCTTGGTGAGAAAAGCGCTATATGCAGAGTAAATCTTTATTTACAGATATCCACTGCTAATAAAGGTTTGTTCTGTACAGTGTCAATTTTTACCATAGTTGTCGGCAAAGTCTTGCCATACAACTGGCTTGTCTGTAATTAAAGTTTCAAAATATGTCTTTTTTTATCTTAGTCATGAGATTTGTCATTGAATTAATGTGCATTCTGGCAATTTTTTTCTTGAAATTAATAATACATTATCAAAATTAACTTAGTGTATATAAATATTAATTATATGTTAAAATTTCTTCATCAGATTTGTGACAGAATTAGGCAGTCTGCTCAGGGAACTAAACGGCGTGTGTTTGTTGTGGAAACTATGGGAGGATATTGTGGTTACCTAGCAACCCTGGCTGGTCTTGCTGGAGGTGCTGATGCTGCCTACATCTATGAGGAACAATTTGGTATTCAGGTGGGTTTATAAATTGGTCATATTGGAAGGATTAAATTGATTTGACTGACTGGGATCCCTCTGTTGCTCAGAGGGAAGAAGGCTCTCTTCGTTTTTATGAAAAAAACATTCTTAGACTATCAAATTTTATTAAATACTGTTGTAAAAAAAGAGCCATACCACATACCACATCATTTGTCAATAGCTTACCACTACAATATGTTTTGATACCATAAATGTTATTTGATACTTTATAGGAACTACAGCTTGATGTTTATCACATGGCAGCCAAAATGGCTGAAGGTGTCCAGCGGGGCCTCGTTTTACGAAACGAGAATGCCAATGATAATTACACGACTGATTTTATCTTTAGATTATTTTCTGAAGAAGGTAAAGGCATCTTCAGTTGCAGGAAAAATGTGCTGGGTAAGTCTTTGTTCAGTTTATAATGAGTGTGTATTGGATTTTACCAGTGTTGTTTTTTAATGCTAGTTTATTAAATATTTACCTTATATGGAGAGTCACAACAAATAATTTAATCAGGTGTGTTTTAATACTTTAAAAACAAACATTGGCTTATTGGATGTTTCTGAATAAATGCAATATCCTTAAAACTAATTATTTCTTAACACGTTTCAGAACCGGTTTTTATTTACAAAATTATAACTACTGTACTAATGCGATAAATTTTTTTTTTTTTTTAATTTTTATTAACACATCGGCCGATTCCCACCAAGGCAGGGTGGCCCGAAAAAGAAAAACTTTCATCATCATTCACTCCATCACTGTCTTGCCAGAAGGGTGCTTTACACTACAGTTATAAAACTGCAACATTAACACCCCTCCTTCAGAGTGCCGGCACTGTACTTCCCATCTCCAGAACTCAAGTCCGGCCTGCCGGTTTCCCTGAATCCCTTCATAAATGTTACTTTGCTCACACTCCAACAGCACGTCAAGTATTAAAAACCATATGCCTCCATTCACTCCTATCAAATACGCTCACACATGCTTGCTGGAAGTCCAAGCCCCTCGCACACAAAACTTCCTTTACCCCCTCCCTCCAACCTTTCCTAGGCCGACCCCTACCCCGCCTTCCCTCCACTACAGATTTATACACTCTCGAAGTCACTCTGTCTCGTTCCATTCTCTCTACATGTCCAAACCACCTCAACAACCCCTCCTCAGCTCTCTGGACAATCGTTTGGTAATCCCGCACCTCCTCCTAATTTCCAAACTCCGAATTCTCTGCATTATATTCACACCACACATTGACCTCAGACATGACATCTCCACTGCCTCCAGCCTTCTCCTCGTTGCAACATTCATCACCCATGCTTCACACCCATATAAGAGCGTTGGTATAACTATACTCTCATACATTCCCCTCTTTACTTCCATGGACAAGGTTCTTTGTCTCCACAGACTCCGAAGTGCTCCACTCACCCTTTTCCCCTCATCAATTCTATGATTCACCTCATCCTTCATAGACCCATCTGCCGACATGTCCACTCCCAAATATCTGAATACATTCACCTCCTCCATACTCTCTCCCTCCAATCTGATATCCATTAATAATAATGTAATGTATAGTAATTTGAGATTAAAACATATGCAGGTTAAGAAAAGAATATTAAATTGAAAGCTGATGTATAAAAAATATTTCAGGCCACATGCAGCAAGGAGGTTCTCCATCTGTGTTTGACCGTAACATGGGCACAAAGATGGCAGCCAAGACGGTCACGTGGTTAACAGACCAGATGCTTGCCCATCGTCGTGAGGATGGCTCAGTGTTTTGTGATGAGCCACAAACAGCTGTATTACTTGGTCTCCAAAAGAGATCTTATGTGTGAGTTTGTGTTTAATATGAAAACCTTTTATATATTTTCATATGTCTGCCGGGAACAATGGGCTAGTAACCCCTTTTCCTGTATAGCTTACTAAAAAGAAGAAGAAGAAAATCGTCAAAGTGGGATGTTTGAATGTGCGTGGATGTTGTGCGAATGATAAGAAAGAGATGATTGTAGATGTTATGAATGAAAAGAAGCTGGATGTCCTGGCTTTAAGTGAGACAAAGCTGAAGGGGGTAGGAGAGTTTCAGTGGGGAGAAATAAATGGGATTAGATCAGGGGTTTCAAATAGAGTTAGAGCTAAAGAAGGAGTGGCAATAATGTTGAATAATCAGTTATGGCAGGTAAAGAAGGAATATAAATGTATAAATTCAAGGATTATGTGGAGTAAAATAAAGGTTGGATGTGAAAAGTGGGTTATAGTAAGTGTTTATGCACCTGGAGAAGAGAGAAGTGTAGAAGAGAGAGAGAGATTTTGGGAAATGTTGAGTGAGTGTGTGGGGAGTTTTGAACCAAGTGAGAGAGTAATTGTGGTTGGGGATCTTAATGCTAAAGTGGGTAAAAATGTTGTGGATGGAGTAGTAGGTAAATTTGGGGTGCCAGGGGTAAATGTAAATGGGGAGCCATTAATTGAGCTATGTGTAGAAAGAGGTTTGGTAATAAGTAATACATATTTTATGAAAAAGAGGATAAATAAATATACAAGGTATGATATAGCACGTAAGGAAAGTAGTTTGTTGGATTATGTATTGGTGGATAAAAGGTTGATGAGTAGGCTTCAGGATGTACATGTTTATAGAGGGGCAACGGATATATCAGATCATTATTTGGTTGTAGCTACAGTTAGAGTAAAAGGTAGATGGGACAAAAGGAAAATGGCAACAGCAAGTAAGAGAGAGGTAAAAGTGTATAAACTAAGGGAGGAGGAAGTTAGGGTGAGATATAAGCAACTATTGGCAGAAAGGTGGGCTAGTGCAAGTAGGAGTAGTGGGGGTTGAAGAGAGTTGGGATAGTTTTAAAAATGCAGTATTAGAATGTGGGGCAGAAGTTTGTGGTTATAGGAGGGTGGGTGCAGGAGGAAAGAGGAGTGAGTGGTGGAATGAAGAAGTAAAGGGTGTGATAAAAGAGAAAAAGGTAGCTTATGAGAGGTTTTACAAAACAGAAGTGTTAGTAGAAGAGCAGAGTATATGGAGAGTAAAGAAAGGTGAAGAGAGTGGTGAGAGAGTGCAAAGAAGAGCGGATGAAAGAATGGGAGAGGATCTGTCAAGAAATTTTGCTGAAAACAAGAAAAATTTTGGAGTGAGATAAACAAGGTAAGAAAGCCTAGGGAACGAATGGATTTGTCAGTTAAAAACAGAGTAGGGGAGTTAGTAGATGGGGAGCTGGAGGTATTGGGTAGATGGCGGGAATATTTTGAGGAACTTTTAAATGTCGATGAAAAGAGGGAGGCGATAATTTCATGTACTGGCCAGGGAGGTACAACATCGTTTAGGAGTGAAGAAGAGCAGGATGTGAGTGTGGGGGAGGTGCGTGAGGCATTACGTAGAATGAAAGGGGTAAAGCAGCTGGAATTGACGGAATCATGACAGAAATGTTAAAAGCAGGGGGATATAGTGCTGGAGTGGTTGGTATTTTTGTTTAATAAATGTATGAAAGAGGGAAGGTACCTAGGGATTGGCAGCGAGCATGTATAGTTCCTTTATATAAAGGGAAGGGGATAAAGAGAGTGTAAAAATTATAGGGGAATAAGTTTACTGAGTATACCAGGTAAAGTGTATGGCAGGGTTATTATTGAAAGAATTAGAGGTAAGACAGAGAGTAGGATTGCAGATGAGCAAGGAGGCTTTAGAGTGGTTAGGGGATGTGTAGATCAAGTGTTTACAGTGAAGCATATATGTGAACAGTATTTAGATAAAGGTAGAGAAGTTTTTATTGCATTTATGGATTTAGAAAAGGCATATGATAGAGTGGATAGAGGGAGCAATGTGGCAAATGTTGCAAGTGTATGGAATAGGTAGTAAGTTGCTGAAGGCTGTAAAGAGTTTTTATGAGGATAGTGAGGCTCAGGTTAGGGTGTGTAGGAGAGAGGGAGATTACTTCCCGGTAAAAGTAGGTCTTAGACAGGGTTGTGTAATGTCACCATGGTTGTTTAATATATTTATAGATGGGGTTGTAAAGAAGTAAATGCTAGGGTGTTGGGGAGAGGGGTGGGATTAAATTATGGAGAATTAAATGCAAAATGGGAGTTGACACAGTTACTTTTTGCTGATGATACTGTGCTTATGGGAGATTCTAAAGAAAAGTTGCAAAAGGTTAGTGGACGAGTTTGGGAGAGTGTGTAAAGGTAGAAAGTTAAAAGTGAACATAGATAAGAGTAAGGTGATGAGGGTATCAAACGATTTAAATAAAGAAAAATTGGATATCACATTGGAGAGAGGGATCATGGAAGAAGTAAATGTTTTCAGATATTTGGGAGTTGATGTGTCAGCAGATGGGTTTATGAAGGATGAGGTTAACCATAGAATTGATGAAGGAAAAAGGTGAGTGGTGCATTGAGGTATCTGTGGAGACAAAAACGTTATCCATGGAGGCAAAGAAGGAATGTACGAAAGTATAGTGGTACCAACACTCTTATATGGGTGTGAAGCATGGGTTGCAAATGCTGCAGCGAGGAGGAGGCTGGAGGCAGTGGAGATGTCCTGTCTAAGGGCAATGTGTGGTGTAAATATTATGCAGAAAATTCGGAATGTGGAAATTAGGAGAAGGTGTGGAGTTACTAAAAGTATTTGTCAGAGGGCTGAAGAGGGTTGTTGAGGTGGTTTGGTCATTTAGAGAGAATGGATCAAAGTAGAATGACTTGGAAGCGTATAAATCTGTAGGGGAAGGAAGGCGGGGTAGGGGTCGTCCTAGAAAAGGTTGGAGGGAAGGGGTAAAGGAGGTTTTGTGGGCGAGGGGCTTGGACTTCCAGCAAGCATGTGTGAGCGTGTTAGATAGGAGTGAATGGAGACGAATGGTTTTTGGGACATGACGATCTGTTGGAGTGTGAGCAGGGTAACATTGTGTGAAGGGATTCAGGGAAACCAGTTAATTGATTTAGTTGGACTCGAGTCCTGGAAATGGGAAGTACAATGCCTGCACTTTAAGAGGCAGGATCCAGAGAGACGTGATAAGCCACAGATGTGGTCCAACAAGTGACTGAGATCGATCCCAAGAACCGCCAGCTCGAGTTTCCCTACTATAAAAAATTTGGAGGGGTCTGAGATAGTGACAGCTGGGAGGGACTTTTCTCAGCTGTAGTATCTGAGCTCCTCTGCAAAGACAGTGATTATGTATGAGTGTGGTGAAAGTGTTGAATGATGATGAAAGTTTTTTCTTTTTGGGGATTTTCTTTCTTTTTGGGTCACCCTGCCTCGGTGGGAGACGGCCGACTTGTTGGGGAAAAAAAAAAAAAAAAAAAAAAAAAAAAAAAAAGTCTGCCATAATTGTCTATCTGGACTAGTAGTAGGTAGAAGAATAGACATGGACCCTAACCATGGTCCATGCATATAGGAGGCCTAACTCTGTAACCACTTTGTCACAGAACTTACACTAGAACAATTTGCAACCAGCACTTCTGTTTAAAGTGATATCTAAATTGTCGTATCTGTGCACCTCTGGCAAGACAGTGATAGTGTGAATAATGGTGAAAGTGTTTCTTTTTTGGGTCACTTTGCCTCAGTGGGAGATGGCCAGCGTTAAAAAAAAAAATTCTGTGGTATGGTTGTATGAGCATTATTATTATTATAATCAAAACTAAGTGCTAAACCCACCAGGGTCATGCAATGCTGAGTTGTTAGAGCAGCACCATTTGTGAACCTCCCATCTCATGTCACAGTCCTACAAGCTTTCATGATGCAGCTATTTTCATACCCCTCCAAACCATATAGTCCATAGTAGTTAGTAGTTTACATCTACCAATTGCAGGAAAATTACCTATCTTTACTGTTATTGTTAAAGTAATGAAATATTATTGGGAAATAAGAAAGCTGTTAACATACAAATATAAAAAATACTAGAAATGTGAATGTTGGAAGATATATTGTGTAATAAAGTATTAGCGATCAGGTAGTCAGTTTTATGGGAAATTTGATATCTACACACTTCTGTGTATAATTTTGAGTCACCCTACCTTAGTTGGAGGCTGCTGATGTTAAAAAATATTATCTTTCTATACAGTTTTAAGTTTTGTTACAAATTGTTACTTTTCAGTATTTTTAAGAAATGTAAAGATGTAAGTATAATATAATAAAAAATTTCTTCTTCAGGTTCCAGCCTGTAATTGAGTTGAAACATCAGACTGATTGGCAGCACCGTATTCCAATCAATCAGTGGTGGTTGAAGCTTCGCCCTCTTCTCCGTATCCTGGCCAAACACGAAGCTGCATATCATGAAGAGGGTATCAATGTTAAAGAAGTGGAAGAAGCTTTGGACTAAATACAGTAGACAGCCACCATATGTTAACCTTATTTCTGTTGTTAGATGTTTCTAATTCTGCGATTATTGTTTTTAATACCATTTCTTATGAGAACACACTAATTATCTTTGATAATGAATTTTGTTTTTCTATCTATTTTAGCCCAGTTATTTTTCAGGGAATTTACAATGGAAGTTAAACAGTTTAGGGATGTAGCACATGTATGAGGATCTCATTTTTATTTTTTAAAAAAGCTTGAAGTACTGTGTAAAAAAAAAATGGGCTTTGATATCTATTGTATAAAATGCTCAGTGTAGAGTTTTCTCAACCAGTTTCTTGTCTCGTATTTTATTGGTAAATTGGCTAGGTAACTGGGAATATACTGAATATTTTTCAGTATACAGTATGCTAATTAGTTGTGATATATAATATTTTAAGTTAACAATGTATGTCTTATTGCATTGTAATATACCGGGTAATAAGTGTAATACGCTCTAAATTCTGCAAACTGTTGTAGATCAACTGGGTTGTAATGGCCATGAAAGCCACCAGGTAGCAATAGACTGTTTCAACAGTAAGTTATCAGGAATGTTTCGTCTTAGCCCTAGCTCTGAGTTAAGAGAAATACCTTATCAGCTATAGTTTAATTCTTCTTATCATATGCAAAACAAAAGCACTAAACCCTTATGAATCACACAGTGCTGCAGCCATAGTTATAGTACAGGTAATACTCTTATTACCAACTTTCAGAAAATCATTATGTATTCTAGCCATAGTATCTGCTTCCTCTTCAAGCACATTTTTATTTTTAATTCATATAAAAACTAATGCGAATACCTTTTAATAACATTAAAGAATGCATAATCAATTTGAAGAAGCTGTTTGAAATCTGAGAACGGATAAGAGCATGTTTGAATCATTTCCAAAATTCAATGGATGCCCTTTTTTACTTGTAAAAACATTTTTTATGGAGATTAAGAACTGGAACTACAGGACTTTCATTTAATATTGTGGTTATTATTATAATTATTATTCGTAATGGTAATGCTATTATTGTTGGTGGTAATGGTAGTAATTGTATTATAGTATATGTATTTCATTATTATTAATATTTTAGCAAAATATGTTTTCTTGCTGAGGCACATAAATTTTTAAAGCTCAGGTGTTTATGTAAAAGAGCTATGCTATTGCTTAAACAATGTGCTTCATCCCCAGATCCTGTTTTCATACATCAGGTGGCAAGTTACTGTATGTTAAAACAGTAACCCTTTCATAGCTCCTTCAGTACAGTCCAATATGTATATGCAAGTATGAACAGGAATTGTCAAAATTAAATACCAGTGTATGGTACGAAAAGGAATGGTAAAGATTAAATATATGGGAAAAAAAAAGGAGTTGACATAAATCAATTTATAAGTGTGAAAAGGAATGATTAAAATTTAGCATATGGATAAAAAAGTTATAAAAATTCAGTGCATGTTCACATGTTAATTTGCACAACTTTGAAGTAACATTAATGTTTCACTTTCAATACATATAACTATATTTTTTTTTACCATTTGTTTATATTGAACTCTATGCCTTGTACTATAGCAGTGCCTTTACAGGAAAGTCTCTAGTCAAGAACAAGTTGCAAAAATTCTGATAAGTACATCTTTGGCTATTCATTTTATTTTCATTTATTTATGATTCATTTTTTCAATATTCATGTGCTTATGTACTTGCTGTTTGTATTCATTTTCACATCACTATAGCAATCTCTTATTTGGAATTTACACACATTGGTAAAAATTTGCCAATTTATTTTTCAAATTTCTTTAAAAAAATATTTCTTTAAAACAATTATTTTAGCAGTCTTATTGGTAATTTTACAAAATAGCATTATCTAAAATTTTGAATCTGATTTTACTCAAAATCTAAATAAGAAAAAAATCCAGATTTCAGGTTAAAAAAGTTTAATACTAGTTTTTCAAAACTAGAAACACAATGTTACTGTTAAGATTTTTTTATAATTTAAAAACGCCTATCACTAAACAAAAACGTCCAAATAAGATAATTATATTATGTACTTGTATAGATATACAGGTATACAGTACTTTGACATAAAATAATATATGACTACCTTACAAGATATTTTATGAATATAAATCATTGCAAATGAATAACATTTGTAATGTGGTCTCAATGATTATTTAGAGATGTGCCTGCCTAAAATACTGATTGTTTTTTTTTTAAATACTACTATAACAACAACTATACATATATGGCAGGAACTTGTTGGAAATGTCAAGCATTTGGTAGGGAAACTTTGTGCCATAGATAATCTCTCTTAAAGATTGTATATTGATCTATCAAATCCACTGCTCTCATTGTACTGAGAAAAATGTTACTTCATATATGATGAATCCTTATCTCATCTTTCCCAGTACCTTGGCTGTCCTCAGTGTGCGCTGGCATTATATAAATAAATCGTTATATATCACATGAATTGTATTCATTTATTGAAAACTAACCTCTTATAAACTATGCTGTACAGTGGTCCCTCGGTTTTCGTGCATCTCCAAACTCGAGCATTTATGCAAGTGTATTTTCGTAAGTGCTGTTGCAAGTGTATTTTTGGGGGTCTGAAATAGACTAACCTACGTGACATTATTTCTTAAGGAAGTAAATTCGTTCGGTAATGGCACTTGAGCAGCATTCTGGAACGAATTTTCTGCGAAAACCGAGGGACCACTGTATTGTACTGCGTATATTCTCTCCATATTCGTTCTCTTGGCTTCCCTTAACGTACCTTCCATATACGTTCACCCTGCATCTTACTTTTCTCTCCCTCCTTGTGAAGTCCAGGCAATTCATGTTTGCTATTCCCCATTTCCATTTGGAAAAGCTCCATGCTTTTTATCCAGGAAAATGGATCACTCTTTCCTTTCCTTGGAGTGGAGCTGATAATTCTCAGTCCACCAAGTGTTGTACAAGTCCTTTGAGTTTAACATTTTCCCATGAATATAGACTGTATGGGTATTCTCCATTTCTTTTCAGTCTCATGGTGAGTTGTGTGCTGTCTGCTTATTTTGTAACACACCAGCCATCTTCCACCGTGGCAGGGTGACCAGAAAAAGAAGAAACAATTTCACCATCATTCATGCTGTCACTTTTTTATTATTTTAATCAAGAGAAGTAATAAACCCAGGGGTCATACAGTTACTCTCCATTAACACCTATTGGTCCAACTTTTAGATTGCAGGAGTCTGTGAAGGGTGAGGTGCTGGTGCTTCAACCATCTAACAAAATATTAAATCAAATGTAGAAGGCACTCTGCATCGACAATACTTATAACCTTAACTGCAAATGATTCAAATTTTTTTTTCCCAAATTGTTTTAGTGATCATTTTTCCAATTCAAGTCTCTGCTGTCTACTATAAAGCACTCCCTTCCCCCTCCCCCCTTTTTTTTAACAATGGCCATCTCCCACCAAGGTAAGGTGACCCTCATTTAGAATACACATTCACTCGGTTGCCATCTTTCCAAAAGTACACTAACACAATCAGATTACCTCTGATTGCAACATCCCTACCCCTCCTGCAGAGTTGAGACACTACCCTTCCCACCTCCAGGACTCCAGTCTGGCTAACTGCTTTCCCTGGATCCCTTCATAAAAGTTACTTTGCTTATGCTCCAACAACACATCCATAGAGGATAATATAAATCTCCCAGTGGACATTAACCAAGTCTTTAACCCTTTGAGGGTTTTGGCCGTACTAGTATGGCTTACGCGCCAGGGTTTTCACTGTACTAGTACGCCTAAATTCTAGTGCCCTCAAATCAAATGGAAACAGGCTGGTAGGCCTAGATGCGAGAGAATGGGTCTGTGCGGTCAGTGTGCGCAGTATAAAAAAAATCCTGCACCACAGTGCATAATAAGGAAAAAAAAACTTTTTGGTTCAAAACAGCGACTTTGCAGTCTATTTTTGTATAGTATTTATGCTTGTTTTCTTAGTCTCATTTGATAGAATGGATGATATATTACAGAAATAGAGATAATTTTGACTGGTTTCACGATGGCAAGTACCTAGAAACTGAGTGCAAAGTAGCGAAAATGTTCAATTTTTGCTGATGTTCAAGAATAAACAAATCACGCCATGCGTCCAATACACATCAACTGGGTAGTCTAATATTCTTGCACAAGTGCGCTGATATTATTTACACCATTATTATAATGATGCAGTTGTATACATAACAGTAAATCTTCTATTTTTTATGAGAATAAAAATTCAAAATGGAAAGCAAAAGTAATGTAAGAGGGGCCTGGAGACGTGACTAATGAACAGATAAAATGTTATTTGAGTGCCAGGAATGTCTGTCTCTTGTTTATTTTGGACCCTATTTTGAAATTGGCATCTTTTGAAATTTGTGTGAAATTGGCCAAATTGCCAATTTCTGACCACCTTAATGGGTAGTTGAAATCAGTAAATTGGCGGTTTCTTATACTCAATTGATAGGACAAATGGAATTCTAGCGAAATAGCTATAATTTTAGTAGACTGAAACATTGGAATTTGCCGAAAATAGGGCTCAAAGTGGGCGAAATCACCGATGCGTAAATGTCATCGATACCGCTAACTTCGCGAGAGCATGATTCCATTAGTTTTCCATCAAATTTCATAATTTTGGTGGCGTTATGATCGGAAAAAGATTCTCTATCATTTCATAAGTTTAGCGCTTCTTTTGATTATAATAATAATACTAATAATCATATCATTTCATAAGAAAAAATAATTTTTTTTTCCGAAAAATTTGCGACCCTGAGAACGAGTTTGGGAGAGGGCCTCGCAACCCCCAATGGGTTAAATGGGCCTTAGAAAACAATGTGAAGTTCCATGAAGACAAATTTTAACTACTCCGCTATGGAAAACTCAAGGAAATAAAAATGGAATTGGAGTATAAATCAAATTCCAACCCTACAAAAGAACGAAAAACTAATATGAAGGACCTGGGAGTGATAATGTCACAACAATGTCTTGATCACATCTACTAGGAAAATGTTAGGATGGATAATGAGAACCTTGAAAACTAGGGATGCTAAGCCAATAATGATTCTCTTCAAATTGCCTGTTCTCTCTAGGCTGGAATATCAGTGTGCACTAACAGCCCCTTTCAAGGCAGTTGAAACTGTAGACCTGGAGAATGTACAGAGAACTTTCACTGCATGTATAAGTACAATAAAGCACCTAAATTATTGGGAACGGTTGAAGTCCCTTGATCATTACTCCTTGGAACGCAGGTGAGAAAGATACATAATACACTCTTGGGAAAACTTATAAGAGGGACTAGTTCCAAATCTGCACACAGAGAGCAAAAGCAAAAGCCTCGGCAGGTGGTGTAACATCCCCCCAATGAAAAGCAAGGGTGCCATGAGTATGATAAGAACACTTGAGTGTCAGGGAGCCCAAGACTATTCAACTGTCTCCCAGCTGTCTTTCAAGAGGGAGCTGGACAGACACCTAAAGTCAGTTCCCAACCAACCAGGCTGTGGTTCATATGTCAGTTTGCGTGCAGCCAGCAGTAACGGGCCCTGATCCACTGCGAGGCCTGGTCATGGAACGGGCTCCAGGGGTGTTGATCCAGGTATATTCCCCATACTATATGCATACAGTAATATACCCACGTAAAAGTCATTCTAGTTACTGTACTGGCCTTAGTGTCCCACCTCTTCTGCTTCTAATTTTGAAAACAGTATTATAATAAAACTTCCTCCAGTCATGTCCCTGACCACATGGCTTACCCAATTCTCTCCTGCCATGGCTCTTCACCAGCATCAAGGAGCCTTGTGAGGGGATAGGGGAAAGGGGGAAAATCTAAAAGGCAGAAATGAGACATGGTGGTGGCGAGGGAAGGACATCAGCCGAAAAGATGGGGGACATGGTTGACAGAAAATCAGTGCCAGCATTAAAAGTGAGACCAGGATGGTCAGAGCAAGTGCCTTAGGGTGTTGAAGTAGGCATCCAAAATGAAATTGGTATGCTTTCTGATGAATGAAACAATCTGTAAGAGATATCAGGTCATCCTGATAATTCTTGCAGTGCTGTCAAGCAGCCTTTGACATAATTATTTGCAAGTTTAACACCTAATATACAGACATCCATTATTATCATAGGGAGTGCTAAACTTTTAGGGATTATACAGCACCTGTGGGAAGGGGAGAAGGGGATGGAAGGCATTCAGGCTAAATTCAGGGAATTGGAGTATATACTGATATACAGACATACCAGTACTTCCCTACAACCATCAGGGATTAGAGGACAGCTACAAGCCCAAATGTGGATTGATACAAAACAGTGTTGGTGTGTATAGGAACAACACTGCTGTCAGTATTCCCACAATTATTATTCTTCTTTCTTCTTTCAACACGTCGGCCGTTTCCCACCGAGGCAGGGTGGCCCAAAAGGAAAAACGAAAATTTCTTCTTTTACATTTAGTAATATATACAGGAGAAGGGGTTACTAGCCCCTTGCTCCCGGCATTTTAGTCGCCTCTTATGACACGCATGGCTTACGGAGGAAGAATTCTGTTCCACTTCCCCATGGAGATAAGAGGAAATAAGAACAAGAACTAGTAAGAAAATAGAAGAAATCCCAGAGGGGTGTGTATATATATGCTTGTACATGAATGTACTCACCTAATTGTGGTTGCAGGGGTCGAGACTCAGCTCCTGGCCCCGCCTCTTCGCTGTCCGCTACTGGGTCTCTGCTCTCCCTGCTCCATGAGCTTTATCATACCTCGTCTTAAAACTATGTATGGTTCCTGCCTCCACTATATCTTTCTCTAGACTATTCCACTTCCTGACTACTCTGTGGCTGAAGAAATGCTTCCTAACATCCCTTTGACTCATCTGAGTCTTCAGCTTCCAGTTGTGTCCCCTTGTTTCTGTGTTCCCTCAATGGAACATCCTGTCCTTGTCTACCTTGTCGATTCCCCGCAGTATTTTGTATGTCCTTATCATGTCTCCTCTGACCCTTCTTTCCTCCAGTGTTGTTAGTCCTATTTCCCTCAACCTTTCTTCATAGGACAGACCCCTGAGTTGTGGAACTAGCCTTGTCGCAAACCTTTGCACTTTCTCTAGTTTCTTTACGTGCTTGACCAGGTGTGGGTTCCAGACTGGTGCTGCATATTCTAGTATGGGCCTGACGTACACGGTGTACAGTGTCTTGAACGATTCCTTGTGTACTGTGTACTGTGACCTAAGTGTAAGTAGAAGTAGCAAAGTGTACCTGAAATCTTGCATGTTTATGAGACAGAAAAAAGACACCAGCAATCCTACCATCATGTAAAACAATTACAGGCTTTCGTTTTACATTCACTTGGCAGGACAGTAGTACCTCCCTGGGCGGTTGCTGTCTACCAACCTACTACCTAGAACAATTATTATTATTAAAATCAAATCTAAGCCCACAAGGGTTATACAGTATGCATTCCCACAAGAAATTATGATAGTGCTTTAAATAGACTAGCAAATGTCTGCAGGACTTTGAAAGGTCCTGAACTACATAATGCACCAGAAGTTCATTCTGGTGAATACTTTATGAGCTGGGACCCAACAAAACATTTATCTGTCTGCTAAAGATGCCATGTGTTACTGTCAAAGATGAATACAAACGATATGTGAGGATTTAAAAGTTTGAACTGCATATAGGTGTTGTATGGTCTTTATAGGTTTTTGCACTTCCTCATCAATATAATAATTTCACGACAAGGATCTGTGATCCTTCTAAAGTGCAACTGTTGAATGCAGTACAGTGGACCCCCGAGTATCGTAATTAATCCGTTCCAGGAGCTAGTACTTAACACAAAGTTTACGAAATTCGAACTATTATTTCCCATAAGAAATAATGTAAATACAATTAATCCGTTCCACAAAAAAATATTCACATATAAAATAATTAAAAACAATATATATATATACATTTACTTACCTTTATTGAAGAGTTGCAGGCATCTGGAAGATAGAGTAATGAGTAATGAAGGTCCTCTTGGGCATTTTCTTCCAAAACAGGCCTGTTTCATCACAATTAAACACTTGTTGGGGGAGGAATTCTTCAGCCTCTACGAAGGGAAATCCCCACTCCCTGCATGCCTGCTACACTCCTTGCATGCCTGCTACACTCCCTGCATGAATGCTACACTCCCTGCATGCCTGCTACACTCCCTGCATGCCTGTTACACTCCCTGCATGCCTGCTACACTCCCTGCATGTCTGCTACACTCCCTGCATGTCTGCTACACTCCCTGCATGAAAGCTACACTCCCTGCATGAAAGCTACACTCCCTGCATGAAAGCTACACTCCCTGCATCAATGCTAAACTCCCTGCATCAATGCTAAACTCCCTGCATGTCTGCTACACTCCCTGCATGCCTGTTACACTCACTGCATGCCTGCTACACTCACTGCATGCCTGCTACACTCCCTCCATGCCTGCTACACTCCCTCCATGCCTGCTACACTCCCTCCATGCCTGCTACACTCCCTCCATGCCTGCTACACTCCCTCCATGCCTGCTACACTCCTTGCATGAATGCTACACTCCCTGCATGAATGCTACACTCCCTGCATGCCTGCTACACTCCCTGCATGAAAGCTACACTCCCTGCATGAAAGCTACACTCCCTGCATGAAAGCTACACTCCCTGCATGCCTGCTAAACTCCCTGCATGCCTGCTAAACTCCCTGCATGCCTGCTAAACTCCCTGCATGCCTGCTAAACTCCCTGCATGCCTGCTAAACTCCCTGCATGCCTGCTAAACTCCCTGCATCAATGCTAAACTCCTGCATCAATGCTAAACTCCCTGCATCAATGCTAAACTCCCTGCATCAATGCTAAACTCCTGCATGCCTGCTAAACTCCCTGCATGCCTGCTAAACTCCCTGCATGCCTGCTAAACTCCCTGCATGCCTGCTAAACTCCCTGCATGCCTGCTAAACTCCCTGCATGCCTGCTAAACTCCCTGCATCAATGCTAAACTCCCTGCATCAATGCTAAACTCCCTGCATCAATGCTAAACTCCCTGCATCAATGCTAAACTCCCTGCATGCCTGCTAAACTCCCTGCATGCCTGCTAAACTCCCTGCATGCCTGCTAAACTCCCTGCATGCCTGCTAAACTCCCTGCATGCCTGCTAAACTCCCTGCATGAATGCTACACTCCCTGCATGAATGCTACACTCCCTCCATGAATGCTACCACAGGGGTGCCACTAGGAAGCTTCTTTGGACCCATTGTGACTTATTTCACAGTGACAATCACTAAAGCACAAAAAAAAAACACCAAATGTAGTGTGAATGTTTGAAAGAGCGCGCTAGGTAATGTTCTCTCAATGGTAAACAATGCTTCACTGGCGGCGTCCCGCGCAGGCGCGGAGCAGGCGGACAGGTCTAATACGTTACGAAACACGAGTGGTTTTACGATTCTCGAAATCGTAAAAAGCTTACGAAACACGATGTTTACGAAGTAAGAACCTTACGAAACTCGGGGGTCCACTGTATATGCACATTTTTGTGAATATACTGGGTAATAAGTTTTAGCTTCACACATACAACAAAATGGTATGACTTTCAATGTGAATAAATTTACTTTAGTAAGGCATTAGAAAAACATTCATTTACCAAACATTTTTGATTTGCTAATCAATGTTTTAATTGCAGTGATTCATATAATGTATGACCAATTAATAAAAAATTAATCTAACATACGATGTATTTGGTGATGATCCGTATACTTGTCAAGGTTGTCCAAGTTCTTCCACCACAATGGTAGAAACTTTTGTGCAATAAGGTGGAACCATGGAGTAATGGGAATCCTACTTTCCCTAAGTCCACATAAAAAGTTATCAAAGTTCTCTCGCTTCACATATCTCACATCTTGCACCTCATTCTCATTTGGATGAACTGATACATCTCCTTTTAAAAATAAAATATAGTCCATCTCATGTTCTCCCCACATTCCATCTGACGGACTTGCATAATGAATCCTAGTAAGGTATGTAAAGGCTTCTGGCTTGGCCTGATCTGGTGGGATTCCTAGCTCAAATTCTAAGCGTCTCTGAGCAGCATTTCTGATGCCCCAGGCATTTTCTTCAATAGTTTCTTGAGGGATGTGGAGTGGGTGGGAGCAACAGGTATTTGTATAATGACCTGGAAATGTGATCTGCAAAGAAATGCACTCTTGTTACATTAAAATACATATTAAAATTCACACAGTATACAAAATACATTACAGACTTGCAAATTCTAAAATAAATACTATTTAGTCAGGTTAAAAAGGTAAACTTGAGTAGTTATATACATACACTGTAGACAGTGTTAAATCAATTGTGGCTACACTCTTAACCTATTATTTCATTGTTAATGATGAAAGGGATTATGATATTGAGACTAATTAAATACATATACAACATAAGAATTTAATAATAAATTATAATTTGAAGGTTGCACAAATGATGGCGCATTCCTATATAAATTATTTTTTAAAATAAATTTCACATAAAATAAGAGTCAAAGATGCTTAAAAAAAAAAAAGTTTGATATCAAGCTCAGTCTAGGTCTCTCTTACTGAATAACACAAATTTTACCCGACTAATAACTCAGTGTTATAAAAACACTAAGCACAACTTCAAAAACTACTGTACTGGGTCTGCTTGTTTTTCTCAGGTGAATTTGTATGTTAAGTCCAATTTGTGTATACATTATGTAACACTTAGTAAAGAGTGTACTGCACCCTGCAATGAAAATACAGTACAGTAAATACAACATGTATTAGCATTATAACTTATACAATACCTTGGCATCAGAGCGACGATGCACCAGAAGTTCACCGGAAGAATTAAACAAGAAGACACTAAAAGCCCGATGAAGAAGGCTTGATCCATCCTGCATCAAATGACAGTCACGTTTTGAAGCTGAGCCTATATTTGTGTCATTTTCATCAACTAAGATGCATGGTTCATCAAGAAGTGCAAACTGCTGTGGATCAATATCTTCTGCATAATTAGTTTGCTGAAAAAAAGAACAAAAACCGTAAATTATTAAAGAAAACAAAAGTTGCTAATCAAGCATGGAAATATGATTTTTTTTCCTTTAACTTTTAACATAAGCTACTGTACTGTACACAAAGTGAATTGCTAATACTATGTATTAGTATGGTACAATATGAAAGTTACCTGACAATTAAGACACTTGAAATATGACTGCCTCCAAAAACATTTAATTTATAAATATTTATTTTTATTAACACATCGGCCGATTCCCACCAAGGCAGGGTGGCCCGAAAAAGAAAAACTTTCACCATCATTCACTCCATCACTGTCTTGCCAGAGGGGTGCTTTACACTACAGTTATAAAACTGCAACATTAACACCCCTCCTTCAGAGTGCCGGCACTGTACTTCCCATCTCCAGAACTCAAGTCCGGCCTGCCGGTTTCCCTGAATCCCTTCATAAATGTTACTTTGCTCACACTCCAACAGCACGTCAAGTATTAAAACCATGTGCCTCCATTCACTCCTATCAAATACGCTCACACATGCTTGCTGGAAGTCCAAGCCCTCGCACACAAAACTTCCTTTACCCCTCCATCCAACCTTTCCTAGGCCGACCCTACCCTGCCTTCCCTCCACTACAGATTTATACACTCTCGAAGTCACTCTGTCTCGTTCCATTCTCTCTACATGTCCAAACCACGTCAACAACCCTCCTCAGCTCTCTGGACAATCGTTTTGGTAATCCCGCACCTCCTCCTAATTTCCAAACTCCGAATTCTCTGCATTATATTCACACCACACATTGACCTCAGACACGACATCTCCACTGCCTCCAGCCTTCTCCTCGTTGCAACATTCATCACCCATGCTTCACACCCATATAAGAGCGTTGGTATAACTATACTCTCATACATTCCCCTCTTTACTTCCATGGACAAAGTTCTTTGTCTCCACAGACTCAAGTGCTCCACTCACCCTTTTCCCCTCATCAATTCTATGATTCACCTCATCCTTCATAGACCCATCTGCTGACATGTCCACTCCCAAATATCTGAATACATTCACCTCCTCCATACTCTCTCCCTCTAATCTGATATCCAATCTTTCGTCACCTATTCTTTTTGTTATCCTCATCACCTTACTCTTTCCTATATTCACTTTCAATTTTCTTCTTTTACACACCCTACCAAATTCATCCACCAACCTCTGCAACTTCTCTTCAGAATCTCCCAAAAGCACAGTGTCATCAGCAAAAAGCAACTGTGACAACTCCCACTTTTTATTTGCTTCTTTATCTTTTAGTCCCACACCTCTTGCCAAGACCCTCGCATTCACTTCTCTTACAACCCCATTTATAAATATATTGAACAACCACGGTGACATCACACATCCTTGTCTAAGGCCCACTTTTACTGGGAAATAGTCCCCTTCCCTCCTACACACACTAACCTGAGCCTCACTATCCTCATAAAAACTCTTTCACTGCTTTCAGTAACCTTCCTCCTATTCCATACACCTGCAACATCTGCCACATTGCCCCCTATCTACCCTATCATACGCCTTTTCCAAATCCATAAATGCCACAAAAACCTCTTTACCCTTATCCAAATACTGTTCACCTATATGTTTCACTGTAAACACTTGGTCTACACACCCCTACCTTTCCTAAAGCCCCCTTGTTCATCTGCTATCCTGCTTTCTGTCTTACTCCTAATTCTCTCAATAATAACTCTACCATACACTTTACCAGGTACACTCAACAGACTTATTCCCCTATAATTTTTGCACTCTCTTTTGTCCCCTTTGCCTTTATACAAAGGAACAATACACGCTCTCTGCCAATCCCTAGGTACCTTACCCTCTTCCATACATTTATTAAATAATAGCACCAACCACTCCAAAACTATATCCCCACCTGCTTTAACATTTCTATCTTTATCCCATCAATCCCAGCTGCCTTACCCCCTTTTATTCTACCCACTGCCTCACGAACTTCCCTACACCCACAACTGGCTCTTCCACACTCCTACAAGATGTTATTCCTCCTTGCCCTACACACGAAATCACAGCTTCCCTGTCTTCATCAACATTTAACAACTCCTCAAAATATTCTCTCCATCTTCCCGATACCTCTAACTCTCCATTTAATAACTCTCCTCTCCTATTTTTACCTGTCAAATCCATTTGTTCTCTAGGCTTCCTCAACTTATTAATCTCATTCCAAAACTTTTTCTTATTTTCAACAAAATTTGCTGATAACATCTCACCCACTCTCTCATTTGCTCTCTTTTTACATTGCTTCACCACTCTTTTAACCTCTCTTTTTCTCTCCATATACTCTTCCCTCCTTGCATCACTTCTACTTTGTAAAAACCTCTCATATGCTAACTTTTTCTCCCTTACTACTCTCTTTACATCATCATTCCACCAATCGCTCCTCTTCCCTCCCGCACCCACTCGCCTGTAACCACAAACTTCTGCTGAAAACTCTAACACTACATTTTTAAATCTACCCCATACATCTTCGACCACATTGCCTACACTCTCACTAGCCCATCTATCCTCCAATAGTTGTTTATATCTTACCCTAACTGCCTCCTCTTTTAGTTTATAAACCTTCACCTCTCTCTTACTTACTGATTCTATTTTCCTTGTATCCCATCTACCTTTTACTCCCACTGTAGCTATAACTAAAAAGTGATCTGATATATCTGTGGCCCCTCTATAAACATGTACATCCTGAAGTCTACTCAACAGTCTTTTATCTACCAATACATAGTCCAACAAACTACTGTCATTACGCCCTACATCATATCTTGTATACTTATTTATCCTCTTTTTCTTAAAATATGTATTACCCACAACTAAACCCCTCTCTATACAAAGTTCAATCAAAGGGCTCCCATTATCATTTACACCTGGAACCCCAAACTTACCTACTACACCCTCTCTGCATGTTTCTCCCACTTTAGCATTTAGGTCCCCTACCACAATTACTCTCTCATTTGGTTCAAAAGTTCCTATACATTCGCTTAACATCTCCCAAAATCTCTCTCTTTCCTCTACACTCCTCTCTTCTCCAACTTAAAAAGTTAATTAACTCAGCAAGAACATGTACCCTGTACTGTATATATATATATCACAAATCATTATTTTCTTAATAGTGTATAACTTGCACTTATTATTCAACAATAAAAAGAGATGAATGGCATCCCCTTATACAAGGAAAACAAATTGGACAGTAATAAGAACCCTTTCATGTTTAGGGTCTAATCTGATTATATTATAGTTATTATACAGTAAGAATTTATCACTAACTTTGCTTAGTCCACAAGATGTTTGCAGGAAACAGCTCCTCGCATGTCGAAGAGACTGTCCAATTTTCTGACTCAGTGCCATAGTGAAACCTGAAATGTCAGGTTTAATGACTAAGTGAGACATGATTTTGTTATGTTTATTTGGAAGTGCCATAGCCATACTTGAGGCTTACTGCTAAGGCCCTGAGACAAGCTTAAAGCAAGTTGTTCGACAGGTGGAAGCAGTAAACAAGTTGACCTGTTTAAAAGCTGCTAAAGAACGTGGTGACAAGCATGGGATGGAGCAAGGGTCATACAGTGTCTAGAAAATGGGCAATCAGGTTTAATCCAACGAAGGGGAGAGTAACTATAATTAATCAGTGAGGTGAGAACGCTATCAACCAAGCCACAGCACATTGTTAACCGAGCCACAGTATGAATCAGTGTAAGTGATGTTTGCTCTCCACGAGTTTTATCAGGCCAAAAATGGCTTGATAAAAAATTAAAACAGCTGTAAAAAGAATCCCATTACAGTGGTCCCCCGAGTTACGTACACCCCGGAAATCGTACAATTATGTAAGTATAATATTGTAAGTGCTTGTGGAAGTGTATTTTTGGGGGTCTGAAATAGACTAACCTACGTGACATTTTTCCTTAAGGGAGTAAATTCGTTCGGTAATGGCGCTTGAGCAGGCTTCTGGAGTGAAGTTTTTACGATACTCGGGGGATCACTGTACGTAGTTGCTTTTGTCATTTAACTTATAGTAAACCCTCTAAATAACCTACTAATCAGGGTAAACGAGTGACTGGTAATAGCAACTGTGGCAAAGAGAGATACAGTGGACCCTTGGTTTTCGTTGAAAATTCATTCCAGAATGCTGTTTGAGTGACATTACCGAACGAATTTGTTCCCTTAAGGACAAATGTAAATTAGATTAGTCATTTCAGTACCCCAAAAATACACTTACAAAAGCTCTTACAAAAATACTTTTACATAACTGTTCGAGTTTGGAGGTGAACGAAAACCGAGGGTCCACTGTAGTTTTGTTGTGATTGTAATAAAAATCTGTAACCAATGCACTTTATCCATTGTTTCTAAACTGATTGACCCAGTGGATTTTGTTCTGCATTTCTGAAGTCCATTATAATGGAGAGTACACTGTAATATCTTGTCAGAAAGTTTACCAATATTTAATGATGTCAACAAGTCATCCAGGAGGAAGGTATGTACATGGTAACATTAAAATATACATAACTACGTATCCAACAATATAATTTATAAATAAATAAATTTCTTTTATCCATCAAATATATTGTGAATTATAATGTTCTGCAATGTTAACTTTTATGTGTATGACCCTATTTATTCAATGCATTTGGGGCAAAGCAATGCATTTCGAGTTTAAGTTAGGTTAAGTTAGATATTGCGCACAGCTTTCCTTAATTTATATAAGGTAGAACTCTTCACGTGTACAATATCTGAAACTTCTCTAGACTGATCAATCAGTTGAAAAATGTCAGTGAGATCACTGCCATTCTACTAAATATAATGAATCATAATGCTTTATTTCTGTGAGCATTTTTGTGTTAGGTATACATAATTAGCTCTTTGTTACATACCATAATCATTTTATTCACAAGCAAGCACTAAAGCTGAATGGGTCATATATCACTATGTAAAATACAAAAATGATGGTGGCAATACAATGCAATTTCATCCAGTTTCACTTTATAAAAAATTTAGAAAATGCATGTCATGTGACCTTGGCTAAACCGTTACAGTAAAGTATCACAAAAGAAACTGTAACCTTTGTAAAAGTCATGTAAATATTTTTATTTTATCTCTCATCAAATAAATTATGACTTAATATGTTTAGTCAATCCTTTTGAAAATACCTATAAGAAACAATTTGTTTAAAAAACTCAGGAGAAAAAAATATATCAACAATGGCCATCTGACAGGACACACAGAATTGATTTTTTTATTTTTTTCACAGCATTCTAAATTTGTTCATGGTTTGGAAGCATTTTCAGCACCATAATTCATTAATACAAAGAAATTGGGGAAAATCTACAAATATTTTTTAGATAACAGTACAAATTTCTGAAATGGTCATGAGGGTACATGGATAATTTAGAAATATAAGAATGGAACACTGTGGAGATGTGACTAAATATCCTGAATATATACACGACAGAAAGAAAACTTTGTGAATTTAACAGTAATATAAGGAGGAGTTTTTTTTAACCCAGGCCAAATACATGTACTGTTATATAAAAAGGTTATTATGAAGTTGCTAAGTTATATCATAAGTGCAGCTATGTTACTGTAAGTTTAGGTAAATTATCATAAGTTTTGTTACATAATCTCAACCATAAGTTATTCTACACTATAAGAGTTAAGATTTTGTTCGGATTTCTAACCCTGGAGGGTTAGACACCCAGGATAACCCAAGAAAGGCATTGCGTCGTCGAGGGACTGTCTTATTTCAGTTGGGGTTCCTCAATCTTGTCCGCCAGGATGCGACCCACACCAGTCGACTAACACCCAGGTACCTACTTGCTAAGTGAACAGGACAATAGGTGTAAGGAAACGCGTCAAAATGTTTCCACCCCACCGGGAATCGAATCCTTAGTGTGTGAAGCGAGAGCTTTGCTACGTTACCAAGTATATAACCTCTGCTACTTTATCACAAGCTCTACTATGTTATCACAAGCTCTACTGTGTTATCACAAGCTCTACTGTGTTACCACAAGCTCTACTGTGCTACCACAAGCTCCACCACGTCACACAAGCTCCACTGTGTTACCACAAGCTCTACTGTGTTATCACAAGCTCTACTGTGTTATCACAAGCTCTACTGTGTTATCACAAGCTCTACTATGTTATCACAAGCTCTACTGTGTTATCACAAGCTCTACTGTGTTACCACAAGCTCTACTGTGCTACCACAAGCTCCACCACGTCACACAAGCTCCACTGTGTTACCACAAGCTCCACCACGTCACACAAGCTCTACTGTGTTACCACAAGCTGCACCACGTCACACAAGCTCTACCACGTCACCACAAGCTGCACCACGTCACACAAGCTCCACCACGTCACACAAGCTCCACCACGTCACACAAGCTCTACCACGTCACCACAAGCTGCACCACGTCACACAAGCTCTACCACGTCACCACAAGCTGCACCACGTCACACAAGCTCCACCACGTCACACAAGCTCCACCACGTCACACAAACTCCACCACGTCACACAAGCTCCACCACGTCACACAAGCTCCACCACGTCACACAAGCTCCACCACGTCACACAAGCTCCACCACGTCACACAAGCTCCACCACGTCACACAAGCTCCACCACGTCACACAAGCTCCACCACGTCACACAAGCTGCACCACGTCACACAAGCTCCACCACGTCACACAAGCTCCACCACGTCACACAAGCTCTACCACGTCACCACAAGCTGCACCACGTCACACAAGCTCCACCACGTCACACAAGCTGCACCACGTCACACAAGCTCCACCACGTTACCTGGTGCTTGTAGTAGAGAAGAATGAAGGAAGAATTAAGAGTGAAGGAAGCAGGTGTGACCACCAGCTGACTGGTGTGACCGTCAACACTCACAATTTTCATATATTTTAACCTCATCTCAAAATATTTCGTCTCAGACACCAATTTTTTTTAGCCTTGGCTTTATTATAAGTAAGTTTATTCAGGTATACACAAATGTAGTTACATAGATCATCATACATAGCAGCATATGTGTAGATAACCCAGGATAACCCAAAAAAGCCAGTCAGAGTGACTTATTTCCATTTGGGTCCTTTATAGAATACAGCCCCTTGAATATACTAGTTTTCTTACATTAAACTTATATTACTGACTAGTTAATATAACTATTAATCTTTTCTCAAAATATTTCGTTCAAGATACCATTTTTTTTAGCCTTAATTGACTTTATTATAGAATGCAAGCCATGAATATTGTAGTTTTTACATTAAATTTACACTATTGACTAGTTAGCTTAACTATTAACTAGTAGTCATATAGGCCGAAAAATTCCGTATACAGTTACATAGGCCTGTTTTTCAACCCTTAAAAATTAATTATATCAAATAACCCATATATAAACTATTAGGGGTATACACATACCCATGTATATACCCTGAAGGATATACATACCCATGTATTTATCATGAGGGATATATGTACATATACCCATGTATATACCCTGAGGGATATACACATACCCAAATATATACGCTGAGGAATATACACATACCCATGTATATACCCCGAGGGATATTTATTATTTTCATTTAAATAACCTTGTCAAATTTTATTTAACACGGATGTCAGTCTTTTTTCCCCACATCTTATCGTTCAAAATGTTGCTCCATTGAACAAAAACTTGACACACCTCTCATTGTTTAAGTTTATTTCAGTTTCTGAACAATAAAAAACAATGGTAAGTAGTGGCTATTTAGATCTAAGATCTTTGCATAAGGCAATGTAAAGATGTGAAGATAATTCAATAAAGCATAATAAGTCACACTGATTTTACTGGCTAATCTTTGGTGGCTAAATTCTACACTCCTCCAATTATTATTATTATTTTATATTATTTAATTATTATTATTATTATTATTATTATTATTATTATTATTATTATTATTATTATTTTATATTATTATTATTATTGATATTATTATTATTATTATTATTATTATTATTATTATTATTATTATTATTATTTTATATTATTATTATTATTATTATTATTATTATTATTATTATTATTATCACTAAGCGCTAAACCCATAAGGGTCATAAAGCGTTATAAGTTCTAAGTAATTTGCTTTCTAAAGCCATTGCAAATGACTAAAATTATGAAGTGGCCTTATTAAAAAAAATACTAACTTTATTTCTTCCATCCTTATTTATTTACTTACGTACCAACCTACATACTTACATACTTATGTACCAACTTACTTTCTTGCTTATTTACTTACGCACCAACTTACTTGCTTACTTACATATGCGTAATTTTTTACGCATTCTGCATTGTTTGCATTCTGATACTTTTTTACTTATTACATGCGTCTTTGCATTCAGGAGTCTTTGTTTACATTCAAATGCATCTTTGTTTACATTCAGATGCATCTTTGTTTACATTCAGATGCATCTTTGTTTACATTCAGATGCATCTTTGTTTACATTCAGATGCATCTTTGTTGACATTAAGATGCATCTTTGTTTACATATGCATCTTTGTATATGCTGCTGTGATTAGCTAAACAAGTTCCACAATACTAAACACTGATTGGCTCTGACGTGCCGTTCATGGCTAAAATAAAAGTATTATTTTTGCTAATATCTCCAAAAATAAAATTTTGCACAGGAAGCAACAATTATTGGTGGGGTGTAGATGACATGCTTGTGTTTTAATAATAAACTAATGCGCCAGTTTAGACCTGGACCTAAATTTTAAATTTGGACTTATTTAGCTATTTACTCTCCTACTGAGTCAAAACTATATGGGGATAGAAATATACAGCTCAAGATCTTTCACACATCTCTATGCGTCATCAGGAGCTATGTAATATTGCAAGAGTAGCAACAGGTGGAATAAATAAATAAATAAATAAATAAATAAATAAATAAATAAATAAATAAATAAATATATATATATATATATATATATATATATATATATATATATATATATATATATATATATATATATATATATATATATATATATATATATATGCAAGACAACCACTATGAAAAATTTGATATCACCTGATTACTGTGATCTTTTGCATATATATATATATATATATATATATATATATATATATATATATATATATATATATATATGTCGTGCCGATTAGGTAAAACTTGCTATTTTGGCTTAAATAGCAACGCTCACCTTGCCATATAAGACAAGTGAAAATTTGTGTATGCAATAATTTCGCCAAAAACATTCTGAACATAACGAAAAAATATATTTCATTGTGTTTGTTTATTATTAAATTAATGTTAACGTATCTAAAATATATTTAGTTGGGTTAGGCTAAATTAAATTGCGTTTGTTGTAATAAGGTTAGGTAGGTTTTCAAAGTTTCTCTTGGTACAAAATTATAAATTCTTACATTAACATAAATGAAAAAATATATCTTTAAACGTATAAGAGAAATTTTTAGAAAGGACTTAATTTTAGATGAGTTCTTGCTAATTGACCAGTTTTACCTAATCGGCACGACATATATATATATATATATATATATATATATATATATATATATATATATATATATATATATATATATATATATATATATATATATATATATATATATATATATATATATATATATATATATATATATATTATATATATATATATATATATATATATATATATATATATATATATATATATATATAATATATATATATATATATATATATATATATATATATATATATATATATATATATATATATATATATTATATATATATATATACAAACTTTATTTCAAGACAAAATACAAAATACAATGGGGAGTAAAACAACATAGATAACAACTCAGAGCTACATGTCAAATACTTCGTTCAACTCCCCGGCAGTGGGCCGCGTGCCCAGAATACTGCAGGCATTTCCCTCTGGATCGCAACACTGAGTCTCTGAAACAGGAAGCTGGTCGCCCTGTGGTCCTTGGTTTCTATGATGAGTTTTCCACCCATTAATTTAATAATAATAATTTAATAATAATTTAATAATAAACAAACACAATGAAATATATTTTTTCGTTATGTTCAGAATGTTTTTGGCGAAATTATTGCATACACAAATTTTCACTTGTCTTATATGGCAAGGTGAGCGTTGCTATTTAAGCCAAAATAGCAAGTTTTACCTAATCGGCACGACATATATATATATATATATATATATATATATATATATATATATATATATATATATATATATATATATATATATATATATATATATATATATATATATATATATATATATATATATATATATATATATATATATATATATATATATATATATATATATATTATACAGTATATAAAAGTATGTTTAATCCTACTTGAAATCTTCCCGTTTTATACCATGAATATGAGATGTTTTAATGTGTTAATTATATATATATTAATCCAACATTGTAAAATTTGTGTTGACCGTCACAAAACTTTTTTTTATGATATTGTTATTAATATAGAGAGTAAAAGAGAACCAAGAGTCAGGTTGTGGGTCTACGTGGCCATAACAAAGCTGGTGTCAGCTGAGCTGAAGCTGGAGAAGGAGAGCTTTATTGAGCTTAATAAAGATGATGGGTTCCTTTAAGCAGATGAAGAAAGATGAGGAAGAAGGTAAGGTACTTGCTAGTATATGTGCGGTATGGGAGGAGAGTGATAATGGTGAGTTGAAGTGTGTTAATGATGAAAGTGTGTTGACCTGTCAAACTCTGCCGCCGGTCATGATGTTTAGGCGACCCTTGTGGGTTTAGCGTTTAGTTTTGATTGTTGTTGTAATAGTAATAAGATGTTTAGGTTGTTATCCGTGAGTTGTAATGTTTGTATATTGTTCCTTGGTGCCAGTGATTGGCACCACCATCGTCTATGTTAACTCGGGCTGTTGACACTTGATAATGTTACCACTGTTGGTGGCACCTTCACTGGTGCTAACACCACTTAATATTACCACCACTTGTTAATGCCGTCACTTATTAATGCCGCCACTTGTTAATACTACCACTTGTTAATACTGCCACTTGTTAATGCCACCACTTGTTAATGCCGTCACTTATTAATGCCGCCACTTGTTAATACTACCACTTGTTAATACTGCCACTTGTTAATGCTGCCACTTGTTAATGCAGCTACTTGTTAATACTGCCACTTGTTAATACTGCCACTTGTTAATGCCGCCACTTGTTAATGCCACCACTTGTTAATGCAGCTACTTGTTAATACTGCCACTTGTTAATACTGCCACTTGTTAATGCCGCCACTTGTTAATACTGCCACTTGTTAATGCCACCACTTGTTAATGCTGCCACTTGTTAATACTGCCACTTGTTAATACTGCCACTTGTTAACCCTTAAACTGTCCACACGTAGATATACGTTTACTCGCGTACTGCTCCGAACGTAGATCTACGTTTTTTTTCAAATGCTTTTAACCTTGCCACGATAAGCCTGAGTTGCCTAGAGATTAGAGAATGGGTCTGTGCACCCACTGTGTGCAGTATTACAAAATTTGGGAATGACAAACAAAATGCACTCTTCATTTTAAACAAAAAGAACAATTTATTTTTTTCTCAAAATATTCGGAGCAGTACGCGAGTAAACGTAGATCTACGTTTGGACAGTTTAAGGGTTAATACTGCCACTTGTTAATACCGCCACTTGTTAATGCCGCCACTTGTTAATACCGCCACTTGTTAATGCCGCCACTTGTTAATGCCGCCACTTGTTAATGCCGCCACTTGTTAATGCCGCCACTTGTTAATGCCGCCACTTGTTAATGCCGCCACTTGTTAATGCCGCCACTTGTTAATGCCGCCACTTGTTAATGCCGCCACTTGTTAATGCCATCACTTGTTAATGCCGCCACTTGTTAATGCCGCCACTTGTTAATGCCGCCACTTGTTAATGCCGCCACTTGTTAATGCCGCCACTTGTTAATGCCATCACTTGTTAATGCCGATACTTGTTAATGCCATCACTTGTTAATGCCGCCACTTGTTAGCACCACTGTTGACACCACCACCACTTGTTCACACCACCACCTCTTATTAAACACTTCTGCTATTACCACCACTGTTGCTAATACTGCTGCTGCTCTTGTAATAAAGATTTCTTTCTGGTGGCCCTACCTGTAATAGTGTCTTTGCTACATTATAGTGGCAGTAGTGTTAAATCATAGTGGCGGTAGTGTTACATCGTAGTGGCGGTAGTGTTACATCGTAGTGGCGGTAGTGTTATGCCATAGTGGCAGTAGTGTTATGCCGTAGTGACGGTAGTGTTACGCCGTAGTGGCGGTAGTGTTACGCCGTAGTGGCGGTAGTGTTACGCCGTAGTGGCGGTAGTGTTACGCCGTAGTGGTGGTAGTTCAACCCACAACTGAAGGTACCCAGGTCGAACCCTGGGAAAAGCAAGACTTGCAATTACCTGTGTGTGCTAATTCTTTTGGTATCCCATTTGTGGACAAGTTTCCTAACCTCTGCTTCCCCTGATTGATTAGGAAAATATCAGAGAAACCTTGCCCAGGGCTGGGATTGTATGGTATATCAAAGGTAGAGGTGATTCCATTAAGCACAGTATAATTATATTCATATTTATCTTTTTTTTTCTTTTACTTTCAAATATTCCAGACCCCTTTTTCAAATCCCACTGGCATTAAAGATTTTGACTTTTAGGTTAGTAGTAGGATGACTCACACAGTAAATGACCTGGGTTCAATCCTAGATTCATTAGCAAATGATCAGGAAATATATCCAGGTATAGTATGGTATTTATTTCACTTATAATGATATAATGTGCTATTAGAATTCATGAGCATACAAGTTGACTTTTCTAATAAATTTCCTATTTCCACTGTAACTTAACCTAAAGAGAGAAGGGGTCTTGTTCCCAAGCCCATCAAATTCTTATATAATTTCTTGATGGCCACCCATACAATGAATATGAGGTGCATTTGAAAGCTTTTTTTGTAATGAAATATTTAATGTTTGTTTAGTTTTTAATCTAAATTTCTCCATTGTTTTATTTGCAGGGGGTGGGAATCCATACCACAGCATGGATAAGACTTCAGTGCTTCAAGAAGCTCGGGTTTTCAACGAGACTCCAGTTAATGTGAAGCGTAGCACCCACGTTCTCACAAAGATACTTTACTTGCTTAACCAAGGGGAAACTCTTGCAACCAAAGAAGCTACCGATGCCTTCTTTGCAATGACCAAATTGTTTCAGAGTAATGACCTGGTCCTTCGACGTCTTGTATATCTTGGTATTAAGGTTAGAAACTATTGTGACACCTCAAGTTGTAATAAATTTATAATTTCTTCTAAATATGGGAAAGAATAGAGAGTAATTATTAGTGAATAAAATAAATTTTTAACTTGGCATTTCCTGCTATGGATTACAATTGCTTATATTGACCAGATATACCTTTGATATACTTTAGTGGCAGTTGCTGAGACAAACAGTATAGGGATACACAGCACCTTCCCTCACTGCAACAAGTGAGCTGCACTGCACTGGGCTGGTTGCTGGGATACAGTGTGGGTGGATGGCTGACTGTTTGAAGCAAACTTGAAAATGACAGAGATGTATGGAAATTAAGTAAACTGGGAACCAAATAGAACAAAAATTACATTTTGTTTAGTGTATGCAATGACAGTGTTGTATTACTGTATACACATACAGTATAATTGTGATGCAATGCCCATATTCATTTAAACTATTATAACTAATCCTGCCTACATTGTAGCATTGAACTTTTATAAGTGTTAAATTTTTTTTTGTATATTTATGCTTAAATGTGTTAAGTGACATAATTTAGCATTAATGTAACTGCATCACTTGCCAGTTGCTGTTAACATTTTTACTTTGTATATTCCTGTCAATTTTCTTCAGATTTTCATAATTTCAGGAACTGTGCACTGTTGCTGAAGACACAATCATTGTAACATCTTCCTTAACTAAAGATATGACTGGACGAGAGGATCAGTACAGGGCCCCAGCAATCAGAGCATTATGCAGAATCACAGATGTATGTACTATGTTTAAATAATTCAAATAAAGTAATTGGTTATGTCTATGATTGATTTCATTAGTACAGTGGACCCCTAAGTTTCAGTCACCTCGGAAATTGAACAATTATGTAAGTTTAATATTGTAAGTGCTTTTGTATGTGTATTTTTGGGGGTCTGAAAGGACTAATCTAATTTACATTTTTCCTTAAGGGAACAAATTCGTTCGGTAATGACACTTGAACAGCCTTCTGGAATGAATTATGACCAAAACTCGGGGGTCCACTGTATTTGGGTTGTTTAAACATTGAACAAGTTTCACAGGTAAAGAAGTAATATATTTGGAATATTGTACCTAGTACAGAAGTGCATTATTTTGCCCTGATTCAGTGTTAAGTTGCATCTAGTCTTAGCATAGTTCTAGAGGTACATTAAGGGATAAAGATTAAGAGTGGTGTGACACATATGAGACGATGAGAGTGACGTATTTTCCTATATCGTAGTGGAGGAATACTGGCAAGAAGCCAGAGTTTATTGCAAAAGGTCTTGCACCACCCTACATGACTGTGCTAACTATCTGTGGTTTATGAGACTAGCTTAAGATGTAGTTTGAATCCTGCTTGTACCTGGTGTGAAGGGCTTTTGATTCAAGGAATTGGAGATACTTCCTCTTCCTCAGATCAAATCTAATTGCCTCCTGTTCTCTAGATGCTTTGAAATAATAGGCTGTGCAACTCAGTCTTTGTTGTTATAGTTGTATATAAACTTTTTTTTTTCTTTTGTAAAATTGTTGCTCTCCTTAAAGTGAATGTTATCTAGTTCCTGCTGGGAAATTGTGACAGGAGCTCATTTAGTAGATGCAGGTTGCTATCATCATCCAGTGGCATAGTGACTTATGATCATGGTTGCTCTAATTGGCCCAGAGACAGTTGTTGAGTTGTTCAACAAGTTTTTTGGTGAAATTTTAGATGCATTAATCCTATATTTCAGGTTGATGTCTTTTTATGGGCTTAATCAAATTTTTTTATAGTTTTCACGCATGCTTTTGTAGCAAAATTAGTGTTGAGTTGTGCTGGAATTTAGTAACCCTTTTAATGTTATAGCATAATTTGATTTACCCAATAGTATTCAACATTTTCTACTTTTACTCTCACTGTCATATTTAATACATTCCACAGGCTACTATGATGCAAGCTATTGAGAGATACATGAAGCAAGCCATTGTTGATCGTGCACCTGGTGTAAGCAGCGCTGCTCTAGTATCTTGTCGACATATTATGAAGGATTCACCTGATGTTGTCAAGCGCTGGGTCTCTGAAGTGCAGGAAGCACTTAGTTCTGACTGGTTAGTGTTTATGTTCTCTCTGTGGATTTTTCTTAGACTAAGATTTTGTAGCAGTTTCTTTAATTGGGGCATTCAACACATTTCAATAAATGGTGGCATTTGTTCCTTGATAATAGGAATTGGTGTGTGTGCATATAATTTCATGCTAAAATGTACAGTATATGGCTATTGAAGGAAAGTTTTTTGTTTAAATTAGGAAATATCTTCACTATCTTTTAATTATTTTTAAAGCTCATTAATTTTATATTTAAAAGATTTCTCTCTTCATTCTTCCCCACTTCCCTCTTCCTCTCTCCTTTTTTTATCTCCCTCTCTCTGTCCCTTCTTTCTCTTAAATTTCTCACCTCTCCTCTCCTACATCTTCCCTCCCTATCCTCTATCCATCTATTGTCCCTTCCATTTGATGGGTAGCCTTTATGATTTTCCACAAGTCATAATATAGTACTGTACATTGGTGACTGTTCTGAAACTGAATTCTTGTGTAACATTTTGGTAAACCTGTTTAAAACAATTCTTTCCAGTGTGATGGTTCAGTTTCATGCACTAGGAGTGTTACACCAAATTCGTAAATCAGACAAACTTGCCGTTACAAAAATGGTTACCAAATTAACGTCTTCTGGTCTTCGTTCTCCTTATGCCATCTGTTTATTGGTAAGTTATTTATTTCATAGTTTGCATGCCTTGAGGTTATAACTTTGTGTTCTGTGTTATTCTCTGTACAGGCTTTAATGTGTATGAAGTCTTGTTAGAGCATTAAGTCATAAATGAGCATTTAAGACTCATTTCTAGATGTATCTTTGTCTTTATTGTGATCACATAGTTTACATATATGCAACATTTTAGACAAGTCTTAACCTAATAATAATTGAAAAGGTTATGCGCCTACATTAATTATAATGCTTTGAAGATTGCCATTTCCCTTTCCTGGTTTATCTTCCAGCAGTGGTGGCATTATTTATTAATGCTTCATTATGAGGCAGGAACATGCAATATTTAGAAAGCTTGAAACTTGGGTATTGTTGGATTAACAAAAATAACAGTAGAAGGATTATAGATAAACTTTCATCCCAATACAGGCAAAAAATTTTTTTTTTACTTTTCATGATATTATAAGCCACATGTTTTTAGGTTCACCAGGCTTTAGGGACATGTACTTAAATTTCCTGTGTGACATTGGTAATACAGACCTTTAGCATACATTTTGTAATTGTTACAAACAGATAAGCCGTGAAAATTCATTAAGAGTACATTTCCAGCTACATTTGTTTAGTACTTTTGCTCTCATGGGTAGACAAGCAGAGTTCACTGATGAATAGTCCACTGTGTCGTTTTGAATTTGGTCTGCTTTACATAAGATAACAAACTTCATTGTTGGATATAATTCTGTCATAACTTTAGTCTTTAGTCTTGGTGCATGAAATGAGACACTTGCCATATTGTCAAAATATAAGATTAAAGAGTTCTATGGACTGAATTGTCATCTTGGTGTACATGTGCTAATTGGGAGTGGCTTATGATGGATATATATTTTAAAATGTTCGTTTAAACTCCTCCAGATTCGTATTGTAGCTCGCCTCATTGAGGAAGATGAAGTTGGAGCAGATTCACGGTTGTTTGACTTCTTGGAGTCCATGTTAAGACATAAGGCAGAGATGGTGATATATGAAGCAGCCAATGCCATTGTCACACTCAGAAAATCTTCAGCGCGGGACTTGGCCCCCGCAATTTCAGTTCTGCAGCTCTTTTTGTCCAGTCCTAAGCCCACTCTCAGGTAACTGTACAACAAGTTTATAAATTATAGAATACAGTATGGGTTGTTAGTGTGTTGTGCCATGCGTACTCTGTAAACATTGAAGTTTTTCTAGACAAGGATGAGTTAGTGATGGATAACCACTAATAAATTTCTAAAGTATGATAACAGTTTTGTTGCCAAGTCACAGCGAACACAGTGTATGTTGTGTAAAATGGGACAAAACCCACTTCTCACATCTCATTGTTATTCCTATCCACATAATTCTTAGTTAAACATTTGTACCCCCCCCCCATCTTTTTCTTTCTATACCTTTACCTTTGAGGAGTTCCGAGAGTTTTTCTACTCCCATCTGGTGCTTGCCTTGTAAATCATAATTGGTCATTTAATATTACCACTGCTCCTCCTTTAGCTCTAGTTCTTCCCAATTAAATTTTTTTATATAGTATTTTATTTTGTTTCATGCTGTATTTACAATATTAATGTAAGGCTTGCTGTTCCAGATTTGCAGCAGTACGTACTCTTAGTAAAGTTGCAATGACACAGCCTAATGCAGTGACTGCTTGCAATTTGGACCTTGAGAACTTGATCCAAGATGTAAATCGATCCATTGCTACCTTGGCTATCACCACGCTTCTCAAGACTGGCTCGGAGGGATCTGTGGACCGCCTCATGAAGTCCATCTCTTCGTTTCTTAATGACATTTCTGATGAATTTAAGATTGTAGTTGTAGAGGTGAGATTTATTGTGGCCTTAATTCTGTTGACAAAAATCCTCCAGTTAATTGACATAAGCAGTACAGTATTTTATTTACCTCTGCAGTTTTTATTAAAGGCTAACAGACTTTACATCATGCACTTCATGTGAATGCTGACTTCATGGTAATCTGCCTATTAAGATTGGGTATTCATAGCAATATAACCATAAATTGTTGGGCATGTAACTTGCTTGAAAACTTTTGCCTATAAATATACCTATGTTACATGTCTGTAAGTTGACAAATGGTGATATATAGACACAAATATTTGAAAATGCACATAGTGGGCAAAACCTTGTATTAATGAAAGGTTCTACTCTGCTGTGTGTCTTAAGACTTCTTTTGCCCTCTTCAGGTCACACTGGTTCATGACTTATGTTATTCTTCATGTGTTGTGTGATCCAAATGGGTTTAGCACTTTTCTTGAATAAACAGGTGTGGAACTTTTGGTCTCCTATAATATGAGGAAGATCTTATCTAGGATATTTTTATGTGATATATCTGGAGGTTTTTGGTATTTTTATCATTCAAAATGTATGAAGTAATATTGTACTTAAATCTCTTATACTTTATTAATATGGTTTGTTACTATTTATAGAATGCTCTAAGAATTGTAAATACTTTTTCTATTTGCATTTTGGCAATTTTATAGGCCTTGCGAGCCCTGGCTTTGAAATATCCAAGAAAACAAGCAGTACTAATGGGGCAATTGGCAGACATGCTGCGCAGTGAAGGAGGTTTACCATACAAAGAGGCCATCGCTAGCACCATCATTACTATTATTGAGGATAATCCTGAAGCCAAGGAAAAAGGTGAGCTATTTAGATCCTTTTCTCACTTGTGATTATATATAGTATTGTCCAGAATTTTCATCTTGATCTGAGATTCTGTGAAGTTAGAAATGTTGTGATGGTGGTGGTGAGGTTCAGTGGGTCAGCAGTGGACAGTAGTGTCTAGTCTCTTGGAAATGTATCTATAGAGAGTGAGTGAGTGAGTGGTACATGTATTTTTCTCTGTTGTGCCACTTTCAGTAGAAAATGACAAACAAGTTTAAAAAAAAATTTTTTTTTTTTACTTCAGTGATCATCTCCCTCCAAGGCAGGGTGACCCAAAGAAAAAACACATTCACCAGCATTTATTCAGTCACCATCTCTCCAGAAATGTGTTGATATCACAATTCATATTAACCTACTGCAACATCCCCACCCCTCCTTCAGAGTGCAGGTACTGCTTTTCCCACCTCCAGGACCCAAGTCTGGCTAACCCATTTTCCCCAAATCCCTTCATAAAAGTTAACTTGCTCACACTTCAACAGCACTTCTATTAAAAACCACTTATCTCCCTTCACTCCTATCTAACATGCTCAAGTTTTATTGTGAAGAGAAAATGTAAGAGATAAAGCACATCATCCACTTGGCAAAATTGTTGGGATGGGTGATTCACCTGTCTTGTATATTTTATGTATGGTTTTTTATTCCCTTCAAATTATAGGTCTGGATCATTTATGTGAATTCATCGAGGATTGTGAACACACAACACTGGCTGTACGCATAATTCACTTGTTAGGCCGTGAAGGACCACGAACTCGACAACCTGCCCGATATATTCGCTTCGTCTATAATCGTGTCATTCTGGAGGTCAGAGTTATGTTTATTATATACCCTGTTGCAATCATATACAGTAAACCCTCAATATTACAGACTTATAGGACATATTCTCAGAGTTTTCTCTCCTCTTATTCCTTACCTTGTCTCTTTCCCTCATCCTTTTGACCTATTTCCCTTCCTTTTACTGCCCCTCTTTCCTTTCTCCTATCTTTCCCTTCTCCCTTTGCTCTTCCTTTTTCCTTTCCCCTCTCCTACTCCCTTTCTCTGCATTTCCTTCCTCCCATTTCCCTTTCTACACCCCTTCCACCTAATTCCCCTTTTTCTTCTCAGTCCTCTTCCCCTCTCTCTCTCTCTCTTCCCTTTACTAATTCCCCTTTTTTCCCTCCACATTTTTCTCATTAATATTGCAATCTAACATCTTCTGTTTTCATGCCATTTAATGGATGGAAGAAGAATAGTGAAAAAAAGTACAGTACAGTGGAACCCCAGTTAACAAAAAAAATTCATTGCAGAAGCCTGCTCAAGTGCCATTACCGAACGAATTTACTTCCTTAAGAAAAAATGTCATTTAGGTTAGTCTATTTCAGACCTCCAAAAATACACTTCCACAAGCACTTACAATATTATACTTACATAATTGCACGATTTCCGGGGTGTTTGTTAACCGGGGTTCCACTGTACATATATCAGAGTAAATTTTAGGGCTAAGAACATTATTTGGGAAGTTATCTTCCTTTTTAACTAATTTATATCAGGATTTATTGTATTTTATTACTGGAGATTATTATATTTTTTTATGTCAGTATTTCATTGGTTATTGTGTTGTTTGTAACTAAAGAAATATTGACACAGTGAATTAGAAAATACAATACAGTATGTAATACAAATTTTTTTTTATGGCTTGTAATATATTTAATTATTCCCACAATTTTTTTAATCTTTTCTGGGCTTTTGGCTCTGGACCCCATGAAAGCAAGAAACAGGTTAATAATGATAAATCAGTTACATGCTGTCACTGAAAACATTGCTGTTTTTCTTGAACAGAATGCAGCAGTGCGGGCAGCAGCTGTGTCTGTGCTTGCCAAGTTTGGTGCACAGTGCGAGTCTCTCTTGGGTAATATTTTGGTGCTTTTGCAACGATGCATGATGGACACAGAAGATGAGGTGCGGGACCGAGCAACTTACTATCATGCTGTTTTGGCCACCCGTGACAATGCTCTTATTAATCAGTACATCCTCAACCCACCTCAGGTATCGTATTGCACTTGTATTACGGTTACTAATATAAGTTACATAATATATTATATTTCAGATTTATGTGATATGTCTTGTATTTCTCAGGGGAGCTTTTACACTTGGTACAATAATTATACAGAAAAGTTTATCATTATTTCAGGTAATTTTCTTTATTGAGAGAATGAACAGGTAGTATAGTTGCCATTTTCTATTCCTAGTTTGCACTACCAAGTTTGGAACGTGCGTTGGTGCAGTATCTGAGGACCGATACCTCTGGACCCTTTGACACTCGGACAATACCCACAGCTCCCCCTCCACAGGAAGAAAAGAAAACTCCAAATATCATGGAACCAGCACCTCGTCCAGTGGAGCGCATTATACCTACTCATGAAAAGTAAGCTCTTCATATGTTACATGTTTAAGTAATATTTATATATTTTTTGTTTTGTTGCATCCATCACACTGCTACTAATCTTTTATGCATTCTTTCTTGCAGCTTCTCTTCATTGTTCCTTCATTGATGGGGGGGGGGGCCTTAATGGTAGTGAAGGGCTTTTGATCCAAGGAATTGGAGCTACCCCTCCCTTCCTCAGATCAAACTTGATTACCTCACTTATACAATGGAATCTCGGTACTTGAACAGCTCCCTACTCAAACAAAGCTCGCCACTCGACCAAACAAACACGACCTGCCAGAACTTTGCTGTAAACTATTTCGTGTTTCTTTACATTTTTTGGTGTTTTTTTATATTATTTGTATAAATAAGTCACCATGGGGCCTACGAAGATTAGTGATAACAGCCAACCAAAAAGAAAATTGGTTGGGAAGAATTTGTTGATACTCAAACGGATCAGCACTCAAACAGCCTTCTGGAATGAATTAAATTCGAGTACCGAGGTTCCACTGTATTTGTCCTACTCTGTTAAAGCTAGACAAACAATATAATTTACTAGGGTTGCATGAGTGTCAAGATTTTCTAGTATGTACTTAATCTTTTTTGTCATTTTATTCTTTGTCTTTATTATGAAGGATAAAGCAAAATTCACCCTTGCCTTTGAAAACCATCATGTAGCTCATGTCAGCCTTTAGCAAAAGTTGCACACACTAGCATTGGTGTGTGCATTATTTTAAGTACTGTATATTAATGCTGCTGTGGGAGTTTAGTGATTCCAAATGAGGTGGGAAGTCCAGTGCCTGCACTCTGAAGGAGGGGTGGGGGGATATTACAGTTTGGAAGGCATCTGAACTGTAGTATTGGCACGCCTCTGGCAAGACAGTGAAAGTGATGGTGGAAGCATTTCTTCTTTTTTGGTCCACCCTGCCTCAGTGGGAGATGGCTAGTATGTTAAAAAAATAAAATAAAATGCTATTGTGGATGTCTTCTTAAGTGTATTACCAGAATTTTTTTTATCATTGCCTTTTTTTTTTTAAGGTATGCAGAACAGCTGGCGGCCATTCCTCACTTTGCTCATCTTGGTCCACTCTTCAAGTCTTCTGCGCCCTTGGAACTAACTGAAGCTGAAACAGAATATATGGTGCGCTGCATCAAGCATACATTCCAGAAGTATATTGTCCTCCAGGTATGTTCATGGAATAATGAAATCCATTTATTTGTTAATTTTTGACACTGAGGGTAATGTTAGTAGCTGTTAATTTTCAGTTCATTCCTTATTGCTCTTACTACTGTTTCCATTATGATCATTCTTCCTCTCCCTTTTTGTTCCATTTTGTCTCTTGATTTATCCTGTTTCTCTTCTTTTCCCTCCTACTCCTGTTTCTTATCCTTCCATTATTTATGTTCCTCCCTTTTCTCCTCTTCTGTTTTCTTTCATCCTACCTGACTCCTCCCTTCCCTTACTCCTGTCCTCCATCTATCACTCCTTTTCTTCCCCCCCATCATATTTTTTCATATATTCCCCCCTTCCTCATTATACTTCCTTTTCCCCTCTCTCTGCTTTCTTTATGCTCTCTTTCATTCTACTTTTTTTTCTTCCCCCCCTCTTCCTCATTTTACTTCCTTTTCCCCCTCCTCTCTCTTATTCTCTTTACCCCTCCCTCTCTCCTTCCTGTCCTTGTTATCTACTTCCTGTTCCTATGTTCCATCCTTTTGTTACTCCTGCTATTTCTGCTTCCTTTCCCTTTACTCTCTCCTACTTTTCTCCCACATCACACCTTCACTTTTCAACCTCCTACCTTTCTTTTCTCTCCTTCCCATATCCTTCTCTTTTTTTTCCCCCTAACTTTACCTATGCAGTCGTTTTAATGGATATATAGTAAATTTTGAATGCTAATGCAATGAGAGACAATAACCTAGTCATATAATTACCCGTATATTTCACAGAAAAGATGATTCCCACATAGATGGAAATTATAAAAATGAAAATACCATAATGTATGTTTCAGCCTCGGAGATCCTTTTCTTGTGTGATCAGAGGCCCTCTTCAGGCTCAGAGGTCATTTTCATGCAGAGAGACTCATGCACTCAGAAAGGGACTTCAGGCATGGAGATAATTTTCAGGGTCAGAGACCTCCTGAAGAGGGCCTCCTCTGATCGAAGCCCAAATATAAAGAATCTTTCTATTCTGTGTTTGATTTTCCATCCATGTAGGATTTACATGTTTATTTGTCAGCATTTATGACACATCAAAACACATTACAGTTTGACTGCACGAATACCCTGAACGATCAGTTACTGGAAGCAGTTAGTGTGGTGGTTGAGGGTGATGGATGGGACATTGAGGATTCCTTGCCATGCCCCTCTCTTCCTTACTCACAGCTGGGTTCATGTTACACTCTTCTTCCCATTCCTGAAGATATCATGGCCACAACAGGTGAGCTTGTAATTTTCACTTAGTTTAACATTGTGATATCAAGATAATTTAGCACCCGCACCTTATCACTTGACTTTTAAGTTGTTGAGTTCCTTTGATGGGGAAGGGGAAGGCTCTGACAGTACCCTCTTGTTTAGGTGGTAGCTTTTTTTTTTTGTTTGCTCAGAGCTAGAGAGGCTTGTGAAATTATAACATTTTTGTTTCATTTGGTAGCCAATGGATGATTATATACATTAGTTTCATTTATAAAATAGTAATTTCTACCTTATTTCTTGAGTATCTTAACATTTTATATAATTATTAGGGGTATCAGTTATATATTTCAGTGGGGTATATGTTATGGTGTCATATGAATGGTTTGACCTATTTTTTGAAAGGTACAACTGAAATTATTTTGGAATGTAGATAGCTAATATGAAAAATGTTTACCTGACTATATAGAATGTTTCTCACAGGTACTTTTTCTGCCACATTGAAGTTTAAAGTTCGAGACTGTGATCCTGCTACGGGTGAGCCAGATACTGATGAAGGTTATGAAGATGATTACACGGTAAGTTTAATTTTCTTGGAGATTAAAGCCTGTGATAAAAGCAAATTTTATGATTTTAGTCAGATAATCCAGCTGGAATTATGACTTGAGATACTAAAATCAAAGGAGA